>OZ012695.1:3581353-3598853 GCA_963942565.1 Maea johnstoni | reverse complement strand
TGCTGTAATATCGGTATCTGTATTGTAATGCTTTGAAATGTATATATTTATCATAGATCCTCCGTCACTGCCAAGAAATACATCCGATTCTCCCTTCACAACATGCAAACAAGTGAAAGGCTTATATCCACAGTCTCAAAGTGGACCCTATTGGTTGAACCCTGGTGGTAACAACTCCTTTGTGGGATATTGTGACATGGACACAGACGGTGGGGGATGGACATTGGTTTATCACTATACGCTCCATGTAAAACCTCTTACTACTGATCTTCGTAATAATGCTGTCACTCCACGACCAAACTGGCCTAACCTGTCTACATCGAAATTCCACACCCTGTCTCCACAACTCCCCCCTCCTCTGAGAATGATCTCAATGCCATGGAGTGGAATCTTTGGCGAGCCATTGGGGAAGAATTCCTGCTGAAGTCTAACCTTGTTCTGGATCAGCTGCAAACCTGGAACTGGGAGTTTTGTGACAAAGAGATATGGATCTCTAAACTGTCGTAACATAAAGGATGTGTCATCTCAATGTCCAGGAATGGTAGCTAACTCATTCACTTTCTGGGCATGCGGTCCTAATATCCGCAATAATGGTAAGTTAACATTTATCATAGAAGAGGAATTTAGCACAAAATATATCACTACGATATATATTTGTTTATGCTAAGAGTGTGGCAATCTTCAAACGACAACTGAAAACATCCGTCCAAAGATGGATATATTAAATAACTATATGGATACCAGCATCTATCCATTGACGATTTTATGTAATGCGCTTTTGAGCATGCTTACATAGAAAAGGGTGCAATATGAAATGACAATATTATTTTTTATAATTTATCATTTGCATATATTTATGTATATATATATATATATATATATATATATATATATATATATATATATATATATATATATATATATATATATATATATATATATATATATATATATATAGGAGCAAGTCACATACTCAGTCTCAAGTTGGCAACCCTGGGTTTCATGCTTGTGCAATCCTCAGGCCGTTATAGAGACCATTTAGGGTAAAAGGTCCTCACTCATGCTACATGTTGAGGCTTGAGTGTCCTTGACCCTGACCCTCCCTGATAAGTCTGTATATATATATATATATTCATGTATGTATGCATGCATGTATATATGTGTCTGTGCGATCATTGGTAGAATTTTTGTACTAAACATATATTTCATGTTAAAAAATCTTTGTTGTAGCAGAACATACTAAAGAGTGTGTAATGGGCAGGCATATCATTGCATTTAGAAATAAGATACTATAAACAATTGTTGATTTTATTGCAGAAACTGGTTCCATTTACTGGTTCAAGTCATGCCTAGATGCAAATGGGCCAACATTCCACGGCTGCAATGGGAACACACGAGATGTTGGCGTGCCCCTCCCTGTGCAGGATCCAAATGGAAGCATTTTCGTTCGCTAAATACGTCCCAGATAAGTCTGTATGACCTGAGTGATAAAACTACGTCATAGAAATGGGGAACATAATTTTACACAGATTTTGTGTGCCGATGTGCCTTTAAGCAACCATACTTTCATTTATTCATTCACTCATCTAAGTGTTACCTTGAATCTTATAATATTCTCTGTAGTTTATGGTCAAGCATAGATCATGTTAATCTTTTCATGAAGTTTATTTTGGTGAACATTCAGTAGACGTGATAATAAACTATAAATATTATTTTCTTTATCCTGTAATTTCTTGTCAAGTGCCAGATAATAAAAATAGTAAACACTGTTAACAACCCATGTACTTTTAATCGAGCATAGTTACGTAATCCTTTGGATTTGCTGTCTAGCAGATATGCGCAAACTATTCCCTGAACTTTCTTGTCAAGTGTAATGCATTCATGATATTTCTTCTGATATTTTAATAACTAAGCTAATAACAATATCATTTCAAGCATAAACAATCAAAATGGCTTATGGCTTCACATTTTCTTCGCTGATTTTTGCTTGTTTTTAAAAATCAAGGTTCATTCAGTACATGCCAAGTATGGACATCGTGTAAATATACTACCGGTGATGATTTCTAGCAGGTGAGAAATTTACATCAAGATTTCATTTGTTAATGGACCTCACATATAACCCAGTAGACAATGGTTGAGGATTTTTATTTATTGATTGTCAGTAAAAGAATTGATTGTAAATAATAACAAGAGCGAAGAATAAAAACACAATCTAATAAATACTGTATGCTCTGTAATTTTTCTCAATATTCTTTTAAAGAGGCCCAGTCTTAGCTATACTTAACGGTCTTATTGCTGATAGTTGTGTTATATTTATCTCTTTATGTACTTTTTAAGGAAGAAGAAATTTGTTGACAATTCCTTAATTTTAACGAGTTGAATGAACACTTTGTGGTATAAGATTATACGATTTATGGATTTGTTTTGACGTTCGATGATATTTTTATTGTTGGTCATTTTGTAATTTTCCTATCCTAGTTTGTGAATCCATGATTGTACGTCAAGCCAAATTTCTGAACTTCCCTACATTCTAAGAGTATATGTATATTGCTGTCTTAATCGTTGCCACATACCGTGTACACTTTGGACTTTTTAAAATTCCTATCTTATATAGTTTGTTGCTAATAAAAAGCATTTATGAAGAATTCTGAATTGAACATCCTCAATAATTTTAAGATGTCTTTAAAAGGATCGAGAGGCACTTATGCTGTCTACTGAAACATTTTTGATGTAAGCTCCAGTTACAGAATAGGCCATCCATTATGGGATTTGGGCTTTCATGAATTCTTAGATACAGATTAGAAACTCCTTTTCGATCCTTACTTAACAAAATATTGAGACTGGGGCTTAAAGAGGAGTGGAAGCCCAGAACCTGGATAAATAAGTATCTGCATCAACTGTTAATCGTCCCTCCCTGTAAAATAGCGATACAAAAACAGAGGAGCACTTTAGACATTCTAGGTCTTTATTTTACAGTAAATAAACACCGTATAGGTCAATGTGGACCCGTGAACAACATCCTCAATAGTACAATTAACATAGACCGAAAACGTGCAAACAAGATTTATAAGACTTTAAACAGCAACAACAATTCAATCTGTACTGCTGTTATTAACAGGTGGAATGGTAAAGCAGAACTACACATTGGTGTTAACAATTATAAACATACTTTCATTGTCAACAAAGTGAATGATATAATTAAACAGGAATAGGAACTGACCTTTACACATATATCAAGTAATATCAGATATAGATTCAACATGCATTCTTCTATATCTGGCTGAATGATATCAACGGATGCAGGTTTAATCGTTTTCATCATATTGAATTGTTTTGAAGTCAAGTTGAATTATTTTTGCATGTGTGTTGAATGCTTTCTTCCACCAGTTCTAATGATGGCTCCCGCACCGTTTACGTTAAAGCGACCATGTAGAATTCTGTTGGACAAAAGTGTAAGCTTAGTATTCTGTTGTACAAAAATCTAAGCGTAGAATTTTGTCGAGGAAAGTGTAAGATATCAACAAAGTTATATATGTTACAAACGGCGACCAATAGTTATATTAAGTGAGACCTGCTGGTTGCATATCGTGTGGTAGACCGAAATATCTGACTCTATATTTGCCTAGATGTTGATTTTCTATGTTAATTTTGTTATTTTGACGTTTATTATATACGTGCATGATCTCGTTGGCATACATAGAGACAGAACTTGGTCTGCCGGGCATTGCAATAGTAAATGCTCAACATCATTTGAAACAGCGAGATCGCATAGAGGGGACTTAAGTCTGGCATCGTTGCTTCGCAATATATATATATATATATATATATATATATATATATATATATATATATATATATATATATATATATATATATATATATATATATATATATATGTATATATATATGGCAGAAAAGCTACAGCTTCAAACTTGGGCATCATATAAGGGTGCCGATTTGATAACCCCCACCATGTCAGATACTTAGATTTGGGAACAATCCTTGCTGATAAGTCTATGTTCTTGTGAGATAGAATTTGTATACTCCAAAACACATACTCCATAACCGAAGCCCTATCACAAACCATCTTCTTCTGATACATTTTAGTTTTATGAAGAGTGAACACCCCCTAATCCGAACAGTGAACACTTTTTGGGAAGAAAATGGTCCTGAGGATCTCGTATAGTGAACACCAGTGTACAAGAAAATCACGGTCAATTGCACTGTTGGGTTTTTCGACTGTTCACTACGATGGTGCAAGTGTGAAAGGCAGAAAAAAAATATACAACTTTTTTTTCTCCACCGTTTTTCCAGAAAAAAGCAGAAAAAAAATTCAAGCTTTTTTTCTCCACCGTTTTTCCAAAAACATCAGAAAAAAATTCAAGCTATGTTTCTCCACCGTTTTTCCAAAAAACAGCAGAAAAAATCAAGTTTTTTTCTCCACCGTTTTTCCAAAAACAGCAGAAAAAAGATTTTTTTTCTGCCGTTCACACCTGCACCATCGTAGTTCACACTAATTACTTTCACCTTAATAAAGAGATTACTTGTTGGGCTTTGTTTGGCTATAACGTTGCTACTAGAGTTAAGCCAGCAAAGCTTATTAACTCATATGCACCCAGGGATTCAATTGACTGGTGCATTACTCACCAGACGTGACTTTGTTAATAACTACTTAGGGTGGTCAGTACGGACACTACAGTGGTCAATGCACGCACAGCAAAAACTAGAAGGAACACGTACACGCACAGTTCTTTCCAAAGAATCACTCTAGAGATCGAGGAATGTTTGGGGATTTGACAAAGTGGTGCAGTACACTAATAGTTTTCTGCGTTATCTGTTTGCTTCATGTCTGTGTGATTCTGCCACAGTTGGTTCTGCCAAGACCTGTCAAATCTCTTTCAAGGAAGCACTCAATACTGTGGAGATCAAAGTAAGTTTAACACATTTACATATATATATATATATATATATATATATATATATATATATATATATATATATATATATATATATATATATATATATATATATATATATATATATATATATATATATATTTATATTTATATTTATATATATATATATATATATATATATATATATATATATATATATATATATATATATATATATATATATATATATATATATACTTCGATAAACACCACTGCCGAGATACATAAATCTACGCTAGAGGACCCACTGCAGGAAGCTGGTTTACTATAGAAGTGTTACTATAGTAATGTGTAGACATTGTTTTCCACCACAGTGCAATTTGTGCAAAGTCAAACCGTTATTGGACAATTAATGTAATGGGCAACCTGATCCGTCCATACTGGCCAGAGCCAGGAACGATATATTTATATTATATATATATATATATATATATATATATATATATATATATATATATATATATATATATATATATATATATAGATATATATATATATATAGATAGATAGATAGATAGATAGATAGATATATATATATATATATAGATAGATATAGATAGATAGATAGATAGATAGATAGATAGATAGATAGATAGATAGATATAGATATTCAAATACAACACAGCTAGAGCTAAGGAAATCAGGTGTGAGGAATGGGGTTGATTGATTGGATTGTGCTGAGTGAAATAGGGGGTCGATAGCCTGGCTTTAAAGATATTGGATGGGTTATAGTAGCCAGGTATAGCAGAGTATATTTCACTATCAAACATAAACAAACTTCTTATTCAATTGATCACTGAATAAAGAGGTAATATTACAGATCTCATTATGCATAATCCAAATGCCTCAGTCATCCAAATATACCTCATACGGGTTGGAATGGGCATTTTCAAGATAGCACAAAATATACCGAAATTTTGACCTCAGAATTGCAAGCTTCTGCATAAATATCTCGAATTATAACGAAATAATCTTCTTATTCAGTTGATACCCGAAATAAGAAAAGATAATATTACAGCTATCTATCAGCCATCCAAATATAACTCACATTCGTTGGTTGATATGAACATTTTCATGATTGGAGCCTGTGTTTTACTGTCAGCAAGATGCAGAGGGGGTTTCCACACATATCACGAATTGCACTTTCGACAGAGTGAGAGCATTCTATGTTCCAGGCCAACGAGAGCACGTGTCAATGTTGATCATGGCTAAATGTCAATCTTCATCTGAAATGTACCATGAGTGTACCAGTTACTATTTTTATCATGCCAATCTTGAATTTGTGGATCAAGGGTATATGAGTGAGGGCAACCCAGACAGAAATTGTCAAAGGGGCAGATTGATCGAATTTAGTTGAAGAAAATGTGGGTATTTATTTTAATCATGGGTGAAAGATATACCAAGTCTTGTTTTTGTGCCTTTTAACTCATTTTTAAAAAAATCCAAATGGTGAAACATATTATTACTTTTTGGGCATATCAAGGACATTTTCTCAGAGAGTATTATACATGACCAAATGGGTACAGTGCCGGTGTAACAGTGCTCAGTGTCCGCCAGTGCTCAGTGACCCGGGGGTCACTGGCCCCTAGGGGCCAGTGACCCCCGGGTCACTAAGCACTAGTTGTGAGTGTCCTTCCTAGTTGCTAGTGACCCCCTATATTTCTCTATCTAAATATACGTTTCTTCAAAGATAGTAATGGTTAACATACTGTACACCAAATCTCTATATAGTATATATATTATATACCTATTATATAGTCTGTATAGTATATAACTATTACCTGCCATCTTTCAACTGGTGTCACCCACAGCTGTTGCACAAGCAACAGTGCCAGGTGTCCCCCAGTTGAAAATTGGCTAAATTTTATGTGAAAGTGTTAAAAATTTCAGTGGCTGCCAGCTCAACCCTGGTGGGCACATTGGTAGAGCACTCGCACTCAGCACTTATTGTATGATAACACTATTTCTGTCTTTCTTTCTTGTTTCCAGGTTCGAATCCCATTCATGGCTTTTTCCATTATTGCTTGTTACTAACCTTATTCTAATAAAATCATGTGTAGTTTGGAATAATAGGATGTACATATAGTTTGAAATGCAAATCGCCCTTCTTTTGCGCTTTTTATATCAAATATATTTTTATTTTAGTATTATACATTAATATTCCCTTTTACAAATATTTGGATTATGTCATGTTATATGTTGGCTTGAGTAATCTACAGCATAATGGTGCATATTTCTGTCGTAAGAGGATTTCCCATTATCAGCATTATAACTAACAATCAAACCCATCTAACGCTCAACATTGGTTGTTGTAATACTGAAACTGATCAACCCGGGGGGCGCATACGCTCGTTATCACAATTTAGAAATACCCCTAAAGCACTGATTTCTGGCCAATAAAGCACCCTTATTTTAATAAAATGCTGATTTTTTTCATTAAATAAATACCCCTTCTTCTATCAAAACACTGACATTGGATGAACGGGCACACGTATTTCAACTTAGGATTTTATAATCCTCTGCGTGTTTAGCAGCAGCAAGTGGCGGCAGCAAACTCGGAAGCCCAGTCACTTCGGGAGTCACTCGGCTGATCAACCATGTAGAGTGGGCATATTTGTAAAAATCAACTGATCATATATATATATATATATATATATATATATATATATATATATATATATATATATATATATATATATATACATATATATATATATATATATATATATATATATATATATACATATGTGTGTATATATGTGTGTGTGTGCGCGCGTGTGTGTGAATGTATATTATCTTTATAACATAACATTGAATCTTCAAATATGTCCACTATGATGAAGTTATCATTGAAATGACTAGGTATACTTCCATCCTAGCTACCATATAGGAGACGTTCTCGTCATTAACTCTACAATATACAATCCTATTCCATCTAAGACTAAACATAGGCTATTGCAATACTAAAACTAATCAACCGTGTAGAATAAGCGTATATGTAAAGTATAAACTGATTATTTATTGTATTAGATATTAGATTTGTTCATATTCCAATATATAATTGAATGGGTAGATATGTCCTCTGCCATGTGCTGGCTGGAGTGCACTGCAAAATGACTTAACGTATTCCCAACCCAGCTCCCATATGAGTGGATATCCAAATACTAACCTTAACATTAATAATCCAAACCATCTAGTCTTAGACAGTGGTCATATCAATACAAAAACTATCCAATCGGGTAGATCATGTATCTATAAAATGTAGGCAATAGTTATTTTTGGAATAACTCAATAGAAATGTCATATTTCAATATCATAAAGTTACATATGAAAATGAGTTCACTGCTGTGATGGAGTGATTGTCTAAATGACTAGGTATATATCCATCCCAGCTACCATCTGGAAGAGGTTCCCATAATAAATCATATAATTTACAATCCAAACCATCTAAAACTCAACATTACTTATTGTTGTACTAAAAATAATCAACTGCTTAGAGGAGGCATATGTGTAAAATATATACTGATTATTTTTTGTATATATATTCTATTTTCTCATATTTCAATATTATTGAAATGTTTGAATTGAATGTGCAGGTATGTCCACTGACATGTGCTGGCTGAAGTGATGAGTAAAATGAGTGAGCATGTAGCTATAGCAACCTTAAAATTTTCAATCCAAACCATCCAGCCATAGACAGTGGCCATGGCAATACAAAAACTATCCAATCAGGTAGAATATGTATCTATAGAAAATAGGCAATAATCATTTTTTGAATATACAAATGAAAATATAATATTTCAATATCATAAATTGATATGTTTCTCATTATCAACCTATTTACAAGCCAAACCATCCATGCCTTAACATTTGCAATGGAATTACAAAAATGAACCATTTGTGTAGTGTATATTTTTTATAGTATCCAATACTAATTTGTTTGATAAAAATCAGTGAATCATTGATATTTATCATATTATATTTCAATATATTTTCATTATGTCTTTTTGGTGAATTAAGCATATACACTTTACAATCCAAAACAGAAAACCATATACTCTCCTAAAAGTCCTTGGTTATGATCTAAAATAGTTTTAAGGTGTGACCTACAAAAATATTCAAGCCTGGAGGCTTAAGGGATCCTTTTGATACAGCAGAATCTCTCATTACAATTTTTAAAGGATAATTACTGAGGAAAAAAGGGTTAAAATTATCACATAAATTCATACTCCCAAACCTATCACCGTTGGCATCTTAAAATGGTTTTACATGTGTAATGTTGCAGGAGGCCACCTTGGACAGAATAAGACTCGCTCCAAAACTTCTCAGAGATATTACTGGCCAATTATGATTATATATATATATATATATATATATATATATATATATATATATATATATATATATATATATATATATATATATATATATATGTATATTTAAACATATTTATATATATATATATGTACATATACATATATCTATATAAATATATACACACACATACATATATATAGGTATATATATATATATATATATATATATATATATATATATATATATATATATATATATATATATATACATGTATTCATTTATATATATATATATATATATATATATATATATATATATATATATATATATATATATATATATATATATATATATATATATACATATATATATGCATATATAGATGTTTGTTTATTATGTAAACGAAAGCAATAGGTGGGTCATCCAAACGGGACAGTAACAGCCAGAAGATAGTTTTTTTGCATGGGTCACTGGTAACTAGTTACCAGTGACCCGGGGGTCACTACACTACTGGGTGGACTCTGATAACTAGCTGCCAGTGTCTGGAAAAGGACACTCACCACTAGTTATGGTTGACCCGGGTCCCTGACAGCTAGTTGCTGATGACCGGGGTCACTCAGCTCCAGCTGCCAGTGACCCGCAGTCACCAGAGAGGGGGGTCACTGGGCACTATCACACCTGGCTTATCTCTAATGCCTCAGCATGACCTAATTGTCCTCCTAGGCTAACCTTGATTGTAAAAACTTTTAAGACCGCATAATGCAACTTATTTTGAAATCTTTACTTGTATCGGTTTGTACACCTATCAATCTGAATAGTTCTTTCTGAGACCACATGAGATCACAACTTTAATGTACTTTGAACCCCATTAATCAAATATCTGTTTTGTAAAGAAATATCGGTCATTATGGGACCTTCTAAATCCACTATTTGTCTGTTGGTTGTGTATAGCCATCTACATCCTAGTACTAAATTGAACCCTTATTTGGATCTGCATCATTCGTATGTCCTGCATTGTTTTGGAAATATAACTGCGATTGCCGTTGCATGTTTTTTTTATATCTCACTATACCCGTATAAGGTATCAGTTTACGCTCTGTAAGTGTAATGAGTCCCTACTACCCAGTGGGCACGGTAACATTCATGAAACATTCCAGGTATGTTTGGGCGAACATTCAAAAATGATCCCCTCATAGTTCAGAAAGAAAATTGTATGAATGTTTAGGTGCGAATGATCATAGAATGTCCAGAGCTGAATGCTAAATGAATCATTTGGATTCTGAATTTTGTCAGAACATTGCAAGTTGTCTGTGCAGTGAAAGCAATTGGTTACAGTTCAGTTTTTATGAAATAGGAAATATCTCAATTTAATGTTTATATAAGGTCAAATCTGAACATTCAAGGAATGTTCAGACCTGGACGTTGCAGGAATGTTCATTCTTGGTGCATGACATTCCAATCAAAATTGAACATTCATATGACATCAAATAAGAACATTCCAGGAATGTTAGGACCTGAACATTGCTGAAATGTTCATAATTGGTCCAGAATATTCCGACCTAAATTGAACATTCATATAACATTCAGGTAATATTTGTGCCCACTGGGTAGATCCACCTGGCACTATAATGAATGCAATGGTAGGTTGGTTGATGCTACTGTATTGGTTGCTGAGACTGGTTCGTGTACGATCATTGTTTAGTAATCAAATCTGCATACTGTATACCGTGTTAATATTGCGCATATAAAGTAATGCGCTCAGCAGATAACTGCCTTGGATGCGCAGTTTAATTATTGCGCATTGATAACATCCATCTCGAGCCGTGTGAGGGGGCCAAGAGTAATTGCAACCTACCCGGCTTTTGGAAAGGATGGTTCTGCTATATTCATGCTGGCCAGCCCCTTGGAGATGCCAGAGGCTGCCAGTGTTTTAGACAAGTGCAATCTTTATGTCGTCACCGGCCGTAAACAGTGTGATGTTGGTTGCAATCAGTAACTCTGATTAGTGGTTACCTACCGGCATGTTTGATCACACTCGAGTGTGCAAGTTGTCTACATCGTAATTAAACATATTAACAGCAAATGGTCTGTATGTTGAATGACGAGCTATCATATTAGTGTGTTGAACGCTACAAGGGATCCAATATCCAAAAGATAGTTGTTGTTGTTGATAAGTAGTTTATTGTCCAATCCATAGTGCGCAGTTCAATAAATGCGGACTCCATGGGTGCGCAAAGTACGCATTAATTAAACTGCCGCAATATTAACACGGTATACAGTATTCAATTGCGTCTTCTTTAAACTTTTATATAATTTTGAATTCCAATGCAGAATCTGATGAAATCAGGCTGACAGGCCTCTATTCCCTCCACGCTTTTGTGGTCGATGGAAGTGTACTTAGTTTTTATTAGACTTGCTGTTGTTTAGAATTTATGTTGCCTTCAACCCAAGGAGTTGTACAGTGCTAACATTTAATTCCTGCACTAAATGCTTGGATAGCTCGGGCATGATTGCCATCCAGTTGCCTGGGTGCGGATGTATGGATGACCACACAACTGAACATAGCTTTTATTCGTAAGCTACATGGGTCATTGACGTGCTTGGCTTATCTTTTGACATGTTATCCATGGGTGTTTTTACAACCAGGCACTGACAGACGTCCAGTCGACTGGTGCAGGATTTGAATGATGGTACTGTAAAATCAACTACTACATATATTATAAGAGACATTGAAGCTAACTTGTCTTGTGGGATATATCTTATAAGAGTTTCTAAATCCATTAAATTATTGTTAATCCAGCTTTTAATCTGTCCTTTGGATAGAAAACGACCATTTGTATTTAAAATGTCTTTTACAACCCTCATTCCATGTCTGTCGTATTTTCTAGCACACCTCAGATTGATGCACAGGTTATACCACAACGGTAGGTGTTTGAAGGCGGTTTCTCCAAAGCGCGGTAGAAAGTACGCTGGAGAGATTTGACTGCCTTCGCTACAGAAGTCCGAAAACATTTTTTGTACGTTTTTGTAAAAGGCTTAAGTATTGTTGTCCATAACTTGTTACTTTGTTGAATCAAATATTTGTGGAAATTTGGCCCAGTTACTATTACTTTGTAGTAGAGTTTTTAACCATTTTGTTCTTTAAGTTTTGTCAAACCTAACAAGGTTGACCATTACTAGCCACCTCTGTTCCATTTGCTAATTCTAAAGTCGTCTCTTAAATTTTTGGTGGTGTATGATTCCATATGAAGTAGTAATATGTCTTGTTAAGTTCTTAGAAGAAAACATTTTCTGGGAGATGGAAGAGATATGAAGAAGTGTACAAGTTTGGAAATAGCTAGGGTTTTAGCCCTAGGATCTTTCCCATGAATGTGAGGTTTTTGCTACTCCATTGCAAGAAGGTTATCTATTTCAGACATCTTTTCAGAACAATTTAGTTCTGTCATATTACTCAAGACCCAGGTATCCTAAGTTATTCCTGAGGCTATGAAGTTGTGAACCCAATTCCAATTCATTACATACTCTGTCCTCTGAAAATCTTTTTGGGCCCACCCAAACCGCCTTAGTTTTGAAGATATTCATTTGTAGACATGAGGTAACCTCAAAACAAAATTATTTAGAAGTTCAATTGTTTTTGATAGGGTTTGTATTGAACTGTCTTGAAATAGCGAGGTGCCATCTGCAAATTGTGTTAATTTGATAGACAGCCCTTGGATTTTGGGACCCATTATCTCATTACAATTACTGATTGCCTGACTCATTAGCTCTGCCAATATCATGAAAATATAGGGAGACCCGTTTTGTGCGACCTTAGATTGTGAGTCGATCTTTCTGAAAATGTTTTGACCATTTAATGACAACTAAATGAAGTCCTAGCTACCGTATCAAAAGCTTTTTGGAAATCTATTGATAAAATCAGTATCGGGACTTCATTCAGTTCTGCCTCATACATTAAATAGTACAAATCACGTGTACAATCTGCAATATAGCGGTCATAGATAAAGCCCTTTTGCGAGTCATTGATTATTTGGTAAAGAGTAAGTTTTATTCGGTTGTTGAACGGCCGAATGTGTCAGACGAGCATACAGGTGAGCTCAAACATTGAGAAATTGCGGGGAGGCCCGGCTAGAACAGATGGTAAACTAGCTGTCCGTGCCCTGTTTCTACAAAAGTAGAAAACAAAATATTAAGAAAGAGATTGCCCCGGCTTGCCGTTAAGTAGGACGTTTTCACCTTGCTACTGGAGTTCAGCCAGCAAAATGAATTAACTCATTTGAAACTGAAGTGTACGCATATTGTTGATTATAGTAAAATAAGATTCCTAAAATATGGTTATATTTGAAAACAATATTTAAGGAGCGGTCACTTAGGTTAATACCAATAACTTTTTTCTCAAATATTTCTCGAAATGGTGCTTTTTGGTCAAGATATTTTCATATCTGACAGCTTCAGAGTACTCATCAGACGTAATTATGTTAATAAGGTCTGAGGGTGGTCAGCAGGTACAATACTGTGGTCAGTTCACGCACAGCAGAAACTCGAAAGAACACATACACGCAGTCCTTTCCAGTGAACCACTTTAGAGATGGAATCAAATGACACAAGGATGTCCAGGGCTTTGACAAAGTGGTGCACTACATCATTAGTTTTCTGCGTTATCTGTTTGCTTCATTTCTGGGTGAATCTGCCACTGGTGATGCAAAGACTTGTCAAATTGTACGGGCCTCTTTCAAGGAAGTACTCAATACCAGGGGGATCAAAGTAAGTTTAACACATTTACATCACACTGTTAGAAACACCACTGTCAAGACGCATACATTTACGCTAGAGGCAGGGTCTTAGCCAGGATTTCAAAAATGCCTGTGCAAAACAGCAATTCCAAAATGTCTGCCCGTCCAGAGATAGCTACTAATCTACTATATATCCTTATACCAACTGCATCTAATAGGCTATTGTGTCAAAAAGGTCATTTTACACTTCAGGTATGTCCTAGAAGATATGTTTTTTTTCCGAATACATTTGGTTATTACCCCCAAACAGTCAAAATTGAAAATTCTTTATGGAAATTTCTGCCTGTCCAAAAAGGAGGTTTTCAGGAAAATGCCTGTCCATAAGACAGACTGGACGGGTCCTGGCCAGGTCCCTGACTAGAGGAACAACTGCAAGAAGCTGGTTTATTAAAGAACTGTAATTTGCAGACACTGTTTTCCACCACAATGTAATTAATGCAAAGTCAAACCATTAATGGTTTCTACCCGGATAATTAATGTAATAGACACACAAAGGTCATTTAGTGCCATAAGATATATTATCAAAAAGTAGTCCTTTGTCATTCTCAAATCCTTTTTGTTTCCTTCTTAAATCCATCTTCTTAAATTTTGCCATTTCATCCATACTGATAATTTCCATCTTATTCTCCTTGAAATCTACTCTCAAATCCTGTTCTTTTCTTCCAAAATCCTGTTTTCATTTCGGTTATGCCATTTTTATCCATACTGATAATATATATCTCATTTATGGAAGTAAAGAACAAATCCTGTTCTTTTCTTCCACAATCCGTCATTCCATCTCATTCTTCTTAAAATTCATTCTCAAATCCTGTTTATTTTCTGGTATGTGCATTAGAACTATTCAGGGATTAGGTGAAACACCTAATTGCATGTTAGTAAAGTGGCAGGTGTCAGAGCAGTCAGTATGGACAGGGGGGCCCATTCAATTTGTTGTCCTTCTACCCTCGTTCGTTACTCTCATTCGTTGCTATGGTCTGCTGGCATGGCAACCATATGTAAAAAACCTCGTGTCGTTTCCATAATTTAAGACGCTTTCCTCAAAAACTGAATAGAAAAAACATTATACCTGGTTGCCATAATTTATTTATTTATCTATTCATTAAACCTCCAGAGATGGAGAAATACATATACAATGGAAGTAAAGTAGTAGTACGTTTATTTGCTGTAAATATGTTTTACAAAATCGCACATTTCCATACAAACTTTATAATATAACAAATTAGGTACAAAAGGATAGAAAGTCAATATCAAAGTAGAGGGCTTAAGGTACCTCATACATTCAGTTACAAAAGAATATATATGGGGCATAGATAAGCCATACCCACACACTCTAAGAGGCTGCTGCATATAAGCAAGTCTCAAAAACACAAGTTAATGTCCATGTTCACATTTTATGCATACTGGCATGTCAAAGCAAAAGGTCAGGACATGTTGTATGTGTAAGAAGATTCAAGCTATTCTCAGGCATAGAGGCAACACATACAGTAGAATAAGATGAGATACCAGAATAGTCGTATAATCACAGGCATGACATTTGTAAAAATGATTCAAAAGCGATCACACTTCATAAAATGGAAGCAAGATAATCTCAGTACAAGGCTCCAGGCACTCTTAATAAAACGACCTAGTTAAAGGCCACGGGGACTATGAACATTTTCACTAGATAGGAGAACATAAATAGAGTCTGTTATGCGGCTCTCGGGCAGCTGATGGTCAATTATCATATTATTGAATGTACCTTTCAAAGGGGAGAACCCAAGATCTATAAATCTTCCACTCACAGTACCAGGGATTATGCGGCCTATAACACTATGGTCCTGCAGCATATATAGGACAATATCTCTTGCTGGTGTATCGGTTTAGCAGATTCTGTATAATAAAGAAAGATTATAGTGTGCAATGATATTGGCTAGTGTTGGTATATCTAATGCAGATAGTAGTAGTCTATAGATTGGAATGACAGAACCTTTTCCTCACACTTATGGCACTTTCGATACATTGGCCTTGAAAAGCCTCTTATTCGTGCGAAGGCTAAGAGCCATGATTTGGGTGAATCGTTCACGTTTTTGACAAAAGTGCGAACATTGGCATAGTTGTACTATATATATGTATATATATATATATATATATATATATATATATATATATATATATATATATATATATATATATATATATATATTTGTCACGACTGAGACGCAGTATGGCAGAAAAAGTTACAGAAATCTAAATTCTAAATTCGTGACTAGCCAGTTATAAGTGGTGGCTGAAACCGAACTACCCGGAGTAAACCATCGGCTTAACGCAAGTCACTAGAGATTTTCGAACATGCCCCAGTTGGGATTGCAACCATGGCAGTGATGAGAGACAGCTAGCAGTCATTGTCTACGCCTTAGACCACACGGCCATCAGTGGCAGGCCCTCAGTGGTGAGGGACAACGCCTTAGATCACACAACCATCAGGGCAGGGATATGATTGATCACGTTATGCTATTCAACTGGACTTCCAAGTACTTCCAAGAACAGTGTGCACCTAGTTATCTCTTTTGTAAATGCACAGCATTTACATATGTGAACTAAGACACTATGATAACTTACCTAAGATAATGCAGCTTTCCTCTCACCCACTTACTACTGTATGTATGTATGTATGTATGTATGTATGTATGTATGCATGTATGTATGTATGTATGTATGTAATAGAAATAGAATCATTACCCTATGAAACTGGTTTTAGCCACTTAAACTGCATTTCTGTTACATTTTAAGGGTGAAATATGGCAAGAAAGATAATTCAGTGGCGGCCGCTTTGAAATATAAGATGGCCGCTAGTTACCATGGCAACCAGGATGGGTACCTGGCTTTAAAATAATCCCCATCCATCAAACTACACCTGTGCCACTTTTGACGCCTTTATAACGTCTTTAATTAGCCTTCCCACTATATTGATAGGTATACTGTCCATTCCATGAAGGACTGAGGGAGAGCAAATTGTTTTCCATAGGTAAGCTTTCGTGATTGGGCTTAAAGAATTATCCATCATTCCAACATTCTTTGAGCTGAAATATGCCTGACAGCCTTAAGAAATTCTATGATCAATGTGAGCCATATATACCCTTGTATTTGAAGAGTAAGTGACACCTAATTTCCAGGGTGCCAACTGTACACATAGGAGAGGGTCCCAAGAACAATAAAGGAAGTTCTTTATGGGATCATTCGGATGATTTACCACTAAAGAGTCGAGATGTAGATTTTCAATTTGAATTCCAGCATGGTGGCTATGCAGCCTTTTTAGGAGATCATCAATAAAGATGTTAAATAATAGATGTGGCAATATACTTCCCTGCCGAGTGCCTCTTGTCACAACAAAAGGTGAACTACAGGCATTTTCCACTTTACAATTGACCTCGCACTATTATACCATATATATATATATAT
>OZ012695.1:3454746-3581153 GCA_963942565.1 Maea johnstoni | reverse complement strand
AGCAGCGTAAGCTTTTGAGAAACTTATTGTTCGTTAGGTTTTTCGAATATAAATTATATTTGATTGGTCACATAGAACTTTTGGAAGTCACTAAATCCAACATTTAACCGTCAAGAGCACCCGAAAACTCCTATATTAAGCTGCAAGCTGGTATTTTATATACGACCTTACCTTTTACTTCCCACTTTTTTGTAATCCTTTCCATTAAAACTGTGTTAAGCTGGGGTCCCAAATACACGACTTTTGAACACGACTGCCTTGTCGTAATAAAACAAGTAGCACTCATGTTAAAGTCGTGTTCAGTCACTCCACGTTTTTTTCAGTCATGTTTCCAACACGACAGCTTTAAAAAGTTTAAAACTGTCGTAATTTTTGAAGTCTGGTTGGAATTGTCGTGTTCCAATCTTGTAAATGTATTTGATGTCGTGTCACAGTGATGGAGTCTAAAGGCTGGATTTTAAACTTGAACCTATACCTGTCGGAATATTTGCGACGACTGTAACACGATCACTACATGATGTCAATACAAATGTATATTGACTAAAAATAACTACAACAAGACTTTAATGCGTCTAAAACAATTGCTACTTGTTTCCAGTTTCTCACTACTTTTGGTCACAAGATGCAAGCTCCTCAATTACCATCTTTTATCGGCATTTTAGTAAATGTTTTGCATCTGCTTATTACAAATTTTCTCTTACACATTTTTGAAAACTTTATTGACATACTTTGCAATGTTTCAAAAAAGTCTGAAAAAGTCGAAATATATATGTATAAATGTATATATATATATATATATATATATATATATATATTATATATATATATATATATATATATATATATATATATATATATATATATATATATATATATATATATATATATATATATATATATATATATATATATATATGTATATATATATATATATATATATATATATATATATATATATATATATATATATATATATATATATATATATATATATATATACATATATATATATATATATATATATATATATATATATATATATATATATATATATATATATATATATATATATATATGTATGTGTGTGTGTGTATATGTATGTATATATTCTGTAATCTCAAGAGTATAAGATGCACTTTTTTTACACAAATCTTTTTACTCAATTCGGGGATGCATCTAATACACAAAGCCAGAAATCTAGGATGTTTTACATCGAGTCAACAGGCCACACGGAGATCCAAAATCAGGCAGTGGCAGACGTCCGCTCGACAGGTGCAGGAATTAAATGTCTGTATTCTTTATCGTGATATCATACATATCATCCTTATTCCATTTCAGTGGGCTTCTTTTTTACTTCTCTTGTCTATGGGTATTCTGTATCATTCTAAAAATTGATGCGTACATGTTTCATTCTGTGTAAATTGTCACATTTACGTACTTTATAAAGTAATATGAAGGCAAGAATGTTTTGGAACAACAAACCTATGAGATATGCGATTTCAGGTACCAACGTACTGCTGTGCCCAGTGATACAAAGCACTCTTATCTCCAATGATCATCTTACGCCTCACTTAGCACTTATGGCCAGTAAAACAAAGCAACAGCTAAGGGTGGCAGGGGGCTCCCATAACCCTCACTTAACTCACACAAGCTGTTCAGAAACCTAGAAATAGTGATTTTTTTAAGGTAACTTCTCAAAGATTAGTGGATAAAAGGTATTATAGATGATTATGTGATAATAATAAAGTTGATTTTAACTTTTTACCCAAAATAATATAGATTTTAAAATATTTTACAAGTGTCTAAATCATACTTTTTCATCTGTGCCTGTCTAAATGTTAAACTGCACAAGTGTGTAACATACCTGTTCACATTCTTGTAGTCAGTTAAATGTAAGGGCTTTAGTTAGCTTTCGTACAGAGATGCCTGTATACTGTGGCCCAAGCTTGCTGTCCATCTGTGGACAAGTGCTACCAACCACAGGAGGTGAGGCAGTGAATGCTGATAAGTAGCTACTCCTAGAAGTAGCGGCCAAAGTTGATAATATAAAAGTGTCCAACTCCAGGGAAATGGCTATCATTCCCTATATCCACAAGCAAAGTCTTTTAAGAGATAAATATAGAACACCCCAGCCCGACCGTCCATGCCTTTTATTGTCTTTTAACGACATTAGCCACTTGTCTTATCAGTATCGAATATGGGGTGCGATGTAGCCTCGGCACCATTAATGAGAAAAACATCTTATAAGCGGCTAAGCATGTCGCATGTGGGTAAGAGTGGTTCTATTTATAGATCTTACCGGCCACACACTGGAGGAAATATTAACTGGAGTTGCTTACTTTTATGTTATCAACTTTTGGTAGCGGCAATTGTTCCTCTAGATAAGATGATCATAAATGTTGGAGTACATGAGGGTATCATAAGGGTGTTTTGTTTTACCTAGTAAGTGTGGTGTATCTATTCCCGTAGAGCTCACGTAAAATGATATAGTTGAGTGACCTTTGTATTACTGGGCAAAGGGTTCCACCTTCATAATACATGATAAATTAATGGTAGCGTTAATAACGAGTAATTTCCAATAAAACTGCTTTTAAACTCATTTTCCTCTGAATGTGGAATTACAGTGAGGCTGTTCCTTCCAAGGATTGCTAGCAGCTTTTAACCTGCATTTTGTGTGCAGTAGTAATCCTGTGTATTTCCTGTCTCGACCCACTCCCCCATAGGAAGCATTTGTTGGGCCATAACAAAGCGACCAAACAATACCCTTTAAGGTAGAACCCTACTCGATACACGGGTTATTTTCAAAACTCGAATATCTGAAAACTGAGTTTAATGAAGACAACGGCACTTATGCTATTGTAAAGGTTACATCTTACAGTTTCCGAATAATGGTAAATTTTGAGGTTATGTGGCATCCTTGAAGAACATATCTGGATGTGTTTTGTTTTTTGCCAAAATGTTAAGACTATTTGGTAAGGGGCAAGGTTCTACCTCAACAGCGGATCTGCACCATGAGTATTCTAAAAACATTTTTGAATGTTCCCATAAGCCTCAAAATTACCAACAGCACGTGGTTAACATAGTAAATGCCGATTTTCAGGTCCTGTCAGAATTCAAGGTACCTGTGACATAGCCTTGCACATAGCGGGGGTTCATATCTGTCATATTCTAAAATACTGGCTTCGAAGACTGTATCGTTATTCACTTTCAGCCAAAAAATGAGATGAAAATTTTGGTCAAAACGGTCTAGCTCGAATGAATCTGCATGGTTAATGCAGACAGCCATGGCGTTCGGGACCAATTTAGCAAGGAAGACCCAAAATGCCACACCTTTTGTTCTCGTGGCCGTACCACAATAGAAAGTTGCTAGGTTTAGATTTGTGGCGCTTGAACACTACTCATGTGTAATCTTTTGTTTTGATATCCATTCTTAGGGGCCAGCCAAGGACACCACCTAGTGGTGATAATGTAGGTGTTCTAAAGTATCACCTTAAACACCGCTTAACTCAGGAAACCTCCCGGAAGTACGACCAAAATCTCTTGTGTAATGTTTCGCTTCCATTCTTAAGTAGGAAACGTATACAATCCATACTTGATACCACCTATTGATGCTACATGTTTCATTATTGCTACATCTTTACTATGGTAGTGCCACCAGGTTCCAACATTCCAAATGATTTTTCGCACAGCGCCCAACAAAAATTGCTGTGCTCCAGGACCAATTGTCTGTGCTCCAAGATTTGAAAACTTCGACACCCCTTTGTATATGGAAGTAGTCCTGTGATGTAAATGTGTTAACCCATTAATGCTTAAGAGAACCTCCAGCAATTGTCGTCTGGTTCTACGATACTTTTAACAATAACTGATTTCACAAAATATTTGAAGGAGAGTTGTTGGTAATGTCCTGACTAACATTTCTCCATCAAATATTTTTCTTACTTTGCCATTTCCGGTAAGATTTCATCAAAATTGTCAGGCTGCCACTGTGATTGTTATTAGATTGAACTTACTTCGATCTCCAGAGCAATGAATCCGTCGTTGAAAGAGACCCGTACGATTTGATAAGTCTCGGCAAAACTAGCGGCAGAATCACCCAGAAAAGGAGCAAGCATATAACACAGGAAACTGTTGAAGTGATGCACCACTCCGTAAAAGTCCCTGACATCATTAGTCTCTTTGGTTCCATCTCTAGAGTGATTCAGTGGAAAGAACCGTGTGTATGTGTTCTCTCTAGTTTGTGGTGTGCGGGTACTGACCAGTGTACCTGCTGACCACCCTCAATAGTTATTAACGCATTTACGTCCGGAAAGTTATGACACGGTACGATATATCTTGACAACAAAAGCATTATTTTGCGAAACTTTTTATAAATAAAGTTATTGTTATCAACCTCAGCGATCTCTGTTTAAATATTGTTTTCAAATATCACCATATTTAGGAATCTTATTTCTCGTTTTCGAACTGTAAGTTCACTCCAGGTGAAAATGAGTTAATTCACTTTGCTGACTTTAATCCAAAAGCGACGTAAAAGCTTCCTACCCGACACATTATATAACATATATTAATAATGGGTATTTTGTTTTCTATTGTTGTTTCTCATCTAAGTTCAAACAGGGTTCAGCTAGTTTACCGTCTATGCTCGCGTGGTCTGCCTGTAATTTCTCAATGTCGGAGCCCACCTGTATCAACCCTTCCAATGCTGAGGCTACTTTCGTCTAAGGCACATAAAGGAAATATATATTTTTCAAAATCATCTAAACCTTGCCATACTGGTATTCATTGGAAAGGACACGTTAAGTACCCTCTGATGATTACCCATATGCCAGGATTCCAGTCATTTTTCAGATTTTTCGGATCAGTTTGTAATGGCCAAGTTAGCCACCAGCCGCATAAGGGTTAAATACTCGTCCACCCATTCAGCCTTTCATCAATTTTCCTAGCCAAATTTACTGCAAACGGTGTATTTTTGCATTAAAGGACAGACATGAAGTTTATAGCGAGAGCATAGTGCGAATTACGTCCTGCAGGGGGAGCTTTTCGTTATGCAACATCACGACATGCAAACATTGATCAGCAAAGTCTATAAATAGATCGCCATGTATCCCGTTGTCCGAGGAGCACGGCAGTCACTACTGTACAGACATTTAATTCCCGCACCAGTCGACTGGACGTCTTCCAGTGCATTGTTGTACAAATACCCAGTGCTTGGTTGTACAAATACCCACGGATAAAATAGAAAAAATATAAGCCAAGCACGGCAATGACGCACGTAGCTTACGAATCAACGTTATGTCACGGTTCAGTAGTGAGGTCATCCATACATCCATGCCCAGGAAACTGAGTGGCAATCGGGCGTGTGGTCATGTATTATTTCCAGCCTCCCCAGGCATTCAGTGCAGGAATTAAATATCAGCACTGTAAGTGATTTTTGCAGAGTCCTCATCACCCGTTTGAAATGATCAGCCCTTTTTCTGCTCTTCCCAACTTCCTGGCATGCCATAACAAATCTCTATAAACGTATAAACGTGACTTGATAACTTGATAAAATAGCGTATTTCTGGCGAGATGTAACTTCTGCTGAGGACATGGTCAAAATCACCTAACCAGGTTTCTATATCACATTCATCCAGGATAGGATTTTATTATGAAAAAAATGTTGCTCTGAAACAACGAGTTAAAGTGATAGTCTAGTACAGCAAGATCATCACCACTAGGTGGCGTCTTTGGCTGGCCCCTAACCATGGATATCAAAACAAAAGATTGCACATGAGGAGTGGTCGCCCGCCACGAATCTCGACCTAGCAACTTCCTATTGTTGTACGACCACTAACGACCACGAGAACAAAGGGCGGCTCCCTTGGGGCCCTCCGCGTTAAAGTGGTCCAAAACAACATGGGTGTCTGCTTCGACCATGCAGATTCCTTCGAGATAGACCATTTTGACCAATATTTTCATCTCGTTTTTTGGCTGAAACTGAATAACGATACGGTCTTCGAAGCCATTGTTTTAGAATATGACAGATATGAACCCCCTCTAGGTGCAAGGTCCTGTCATTAGTACCTCGTATTATGACAGGACCTGAAAATCAGCATTAGCTACGTAAACCACGTGCTGTTAGCAATCTTGAGGCATATGGGAACATTCAAAAATGTTTTTAACATACTCATCGTGCAGATTTCCGGTTTAGGTAGGACCTTGCACCTTGCCAAAGACATGAATGATCAAATGGTAGAGTTTGGTTTTCAAGCAAAGGGTGAGTCTTGACATTTTGCCAAAAAACGAAACACATACAGGTATGTGCGTGAAGGGTGCCATATCAACTCAAAATAGCAAATTATTGATAAGTGTATCATTATTCTGTAACTATGAGATGTACATGTAAGCTATACAATAACATAAGTGCCGTTGTCTACATTGAACTCAGTTTTCAGATATTTAAGTTTTAAAAATGACCCGGGTATCGGGTAGGGTTCTACCTTATGTAGAAAGTATAAAGTTAAGGAAATACTATAGTATAGTTTTATAGACCCCATAAATAAGTGATGGTCCTCTAGAACATTATTCTTGAATTATTATTATTATTATTATTATTATTATTATTATCATTTCTGTTTGTAGTAATAGTTATAGAAGTGTCATCAAGATTAGTGTTGTTGTTGTCAGTATCATTACATCTATATTACTGCTCTCTGAATCAGAGTAGCTCTCCCTATCAGCATACTGGTTCAAATAAGCAAGGCTCAATCCAGAATACCTCCTCTGTGGTAAACAAGCAAGATATAAGTGAAATTATTGAAAATGAAGATGGCTTACATATGATAGTATACTACTCCAAAGCATATGATACAATAGAATGAGAACTTATTGACAATATCGTAAGTTTTAAATAAAACTTTGGTGATAAACTGATTTCCATGGTTGAATTATTACAGACAGGAGCTACTTCCAAACCCGGGGGCGGGGGGTTAATAAAAACGCTGACTTTTTCCAACCAATAAACACCCCTTCTTTTATCAAAACACTGACATTGGATGAACGGGAACACATATTTTAACATTATTAAACTTTTCATTTGGAGGTGGCCAGTTGGGGAGTCTTGGAGTTGAGAATATTAGTTACGCCCTGTTGGAAAGTGGAATCCGGCCTGATATTCAACCGAAGTCATCCAGATCTCACGAGGCGCGAGCCGACTGAAGTGAGATCTGGATGACTGAGGGCGGATAGCAGGCCGGATTCCACTTTCCAACAGGGCGTAACGAATTTATTACCTGCTATTTCATGCTAAGAAAAAAGAACAAATACATCGCAATGAGCCGTGACCGGCGTGAGGAGAATCTTAGTACTAAAGTAGGGCCGGTGTGATAGTGCTCAGTGACCCCCCTCTCTGGTGACCCGCGGGTCACTGGCAGCTGGAGCTGAGTGACCCGGGTCATCAGCAACTAGCTGTCAGGGACCCGGGTCAACCATAACTAGTGGTGAGTGTCCTTTTCAGGACACTGGCAGCTAGTTATCAGAGTCCACCCAGTAGTGTAGTGACCCCCGGGTCACTGGTAACTAGTTGCCAGTGACCCATGCAAAAAAACTATCTTCTGGCTGTTACTGTCCCTTTTGGATGACCCACCTATTGCTTTCGTTTACATATTAGACAAACATCTATATATATATATATATATATATATATATATATATATATACTAGTATATAAATATATATATATATATATATATATATATATATATATATATATATATATATATATATATATATATATATATATACATGTAAAACCATTTTAAGATGCCAACGGTAATAGGTTTGGGAGTATGAATTTATGTGATAATTTTAACCCTTTTTTCATCAGTAAATATCCTTTAAAAATTGTAATGAAAGATTCTGCTTTATCATAAGAATCCCTTAAATCTCCAGGCTTGAATATCTTTTGTAGGTAACACCTTAAAACTATTTTTGATCATAACCAAGGACTTTTAGGAGAGTATATGGTTATCTGTTTTGGATTGTAAAGTGTATATTCTTAATTCACCAGAAAGACATAATGAAAATATATTGAAATATAATATGATAAATATCAATGATTCACTGATTTTATCAAACAAATTAGTATTGGATACTATAAAAAATATACACTACATAAATGGTTCATTTTTGTAATTCCATAGCAAATGTTCAGGCATGGATGGTTTGGCTTGTAAATAGGTTGATGATGAGAAACATATAAATATATGATATTGAAATATTATATTTTTATTTGTATATTCAAAAAATAATTATTGCCTATTTTCTATAGATACATATTCTACCTGATTGGATAGTTGTTGTATTGCCATGACCACTGCTTATGGCTGGATGATTTGGATTGTAAATTCTAAGGTTGCTACATGCTCACTCATTTTACTCATCACTTCAGCCAGCACATGCCAGTGGACATACCAATTCAAACATTTCAATAATATTGAAATATGAGAAAATAAAATATATATACAAAAAATAATCAGTATATATTTTACAAATATGCCTCCTCTAAGCAGTTGATTAGTTTTAGTATAACAATAAGTAATGTTGAGTGTTAGATGGTTTGGATTGTAAATTATATGGTTTATTATGGGAACCTCTTCCAGATGGCAGCTGGGATGGGTACATATATAACTAGTCATTTTGACGATCACATCATCACAGAAGTGAAGACATTTGCGCATGTAACTTTATGATATTGAAATATGACATTTCCATTGAGCTACAACAAAAATAACTATAGCCTACTTTTCGTAGATACATATTCCACCAGATTGGATAGTTTTTGTATTGATATGATCACTGTCTAAGACTAGATGGTTTGGATTATTAATGGTAAGGTTGGTATTTGGAAACCCACTCATATGGGACCTGGGTTGGGTATATGCTAAGACATTTTGCAGTTCCCTCCAGCCAGCACATGGCAGAGGACATATCTACCCATTCAATTATATATTGAAATATGAAAAAATCTAATATCTGATACAATAAATAATCAGTTTATACTTTACATATATGCTTATTCTACACAGTTGATTAGTTTTAGTATTGCAATAGCCTATGTTTAGTATTAGATGGAATAGGATTGTATATTGTAGAGTTAACAACGAGAACGTCTCCTAGATGGTAGCTAGGATGGAGGTAAGTAGTCATTTTGATGATAACTTCATCATAGTGGACATATTTGCAGATTCAATGTTATGTTATAAAGATAATATACATTCACACGCACACGCGCCACGCACACACATATACACACACACACACAAATATATATATATATATCTATTTATATATATGTATATATATATATACATATATATATATATATATATATATATATATATATATGATCAGTTGATTTTTACAAATATGCTTACTCTACGTGGTTGATCAGCCAAGGGGGGGGGGGGGGGGGGCACTCAGGTACAGATGGGGGCCGCACCTGCGTTACGTATTTCGCGGAAGAAGGGGTCTTTTTTTATGACCTGCGCATGTCCCCGATTTTGTAAAAGAAGGGTACTTTTTTGTACCCAGGTACGAAGTATGGGGGTCAAAATCCCCTTACAATCCACAAAATATATGCGGCTCTGACGCCGAGTGACTCCTGAAGTGACTGGGCTTACGAGTTAGCTGCCGCCACTTGCTGCCGCTAAACACGCAGAGGAATTTTTAAAATCTTCAGTTGAAATATGTGTGCCCGTTCATCCAATGTCAGTGTTTTGATAAAAGAAGGGGTATTTATTTAGTGGAAAAAATCGTTTTATTAAAATAAGGGTGCTTTTTTGGCCAGAAATCAGTGCTTTAGGGGTATTTTTAAATTTTGATAATGAGCGTATGCGCCCCCCTAAATACCAAAGTGCCCCCCCCCCCCCCCCCCCCCGGGTTGATCAGTTTCAGTATTACAACAACCAATGTTGAGCGTTAGATGGGTTTGATTGATAGTTATAATTCTGATAATGGGAAATCCTCTTATGACAGAAATATGCACCATTATGCTGTAGATTACTCAAGCCAACAAATAGCATGACATAATCCAAATAATTGTAAAAGGGAATATTAATGCATAAAACTAAAATAAAAATACATTTGATATAAAAAGCGCAAAAGAGGGTCGATTTGAATTTCAAACTATATATACATACTATTATTCCAAACTACACATAATTTTATTAGAATAAGGTTAGTAACAAGCAATACTGGAAAAAGCCATGAATGGGATTTGAACCTGCAAACAAGAAAGAAAGACAGAAATAGTGTTATCATACAATAAGTGCTGAGAGCGAGTGCTCTACCAATGTGCCCACCAGGGTTGAGCTGGCAGCCACTGAAATTTCTAACACTTTCACATAAAATTTAGCCAATTTTCAACTCGGGGACACCTGGCACTGTTGCTTGTGCAACAGCTGTGTGTGACACCAGTTGAAAGATGGCAGGTAATAGTTATATACTATAGAGACTATATAATAGGTATATACTATATATACTATATAGAGATTTGGTGTATAGTATGTTAACCATTACTATCTTTGAAGAAACGTATATTTAGATAGAGAAATATAGGGGGGTCACTGAGCACTGGTGGACACTGAGCACTGTTACACCGGCCCCAACCAGAGAGCTAGCGCAGACTCACTGCCGCTAATTTGACAGTAAAGCATTGGGAAAATCAACAAAAACAATCCATATCCGTTCTGACTAGTCTTATCTTGAAGTTCCATGCACTTTTACCGATATTCATACTCTGTTCAATATTTGCATGTCGTGATGTTGCATAACGAAAAGCTCCCCCTGCAGGACGTAATTCGCACTATGCTCTCGCTATAAACTTCATGTCTGTCCTTTAATGCAAAAATACACCGTTTGCAGTACATTTGGCTAGGAAAATTGATGAAAGGCTGAATGGGTGGACGAGTATTTAACCCTTATGCGGCTGGTGGCTAACTTGGCCATTACAAACTGATCCAAATAATCTGAAAAATGACTGGAATCCTGGCATATGGGTAATCATCTGAGGGTACTTAGCGTGTCCTTTCCAATGAATACCAATATGGCAAGGTTTAGATGATTTTGAAAAATATATATTTCCTTTATGTGCCTTGGACGAAAGTAGCCTCAGCATTGGAAGGGTTGATACAGGTGGGCTCCGACATTGATAAATTACAGGCAGACCACGCGAGCATAGACGGTAAACTAGCTGAACCCTGTTTGAACTTAGATGAGCAATAACAATAGAAAACCAAATACCCATTATTAATATATGTTATATAATGTGTCGGGTAGGAAGCTTTTACGTCGCTATTGGATTAAAGCCAGCAAAGTGAATTAACTCATTTTCACCTGGAGTGAACTTACAGTTCGAAAACGAGAAATAAGATTCCTAAATATGGTGATATTTGAAAACAATATTTAAACAGAGATCGCTGAGGTTGATAACAATAACTTTAAAAAAAAAAAGTTTCGCAAAATAATGCTTTTGTTGTCAAGATATATCGTACCGTGTCAATACCTTCCGGACGTAAATGCGTTAATAACTATTGAGGGTGGTCAGCAGGTACACTGGTCAGTACCCGCACACCACAAACTAGAGAGAACACATACACACGGTTCTTTCCGCTGAATCACTCTAGAGATGGAACCAAAGAGACTAATGATGTCGGGGACTATGACGGAGTGGTGCATTACTTCATCAGTTTCCTTTATTATCTGTTTGCTCCTTTTCTGGGTGATTCTGCCGCTGGTTCTACCGAGGCTTGTCAAATCGTACGGCACTCTTTCAACGAAGGATTCATTGGTCTGGAGATCGAAGTAAGTTCAACCTAATAACAATCACAGTGACAGCCTGACAATTTTGATGAAATCATACAGAAAACAGCTAAGTAAGAAAAAATATTTGATGGAGAAATGTTAGTCAGGACATTACCAACAACTCTCCTTCAAATATTTTGTGAAATCAGTTAACAGTTAAAAGTATCGTAGAACCAGACGACAATAGTACTCTTAAGCATTAATGGGTTAACACATTTACATAACAAGACTACTTCCATATACACAAGAGTTGTCCAGGCTTTGAAATCCTGGAGCACAGACAAGTGGTCCTGGGGCACAGCAATTTTCTGCTGGGTGATTTGCGAAAAATCATTTGGAATGTTGTAACCTGGTGGCACTACCATAATAGCCATGTAGCAATACTGAAAACATATCAATCAATAGGTGGTATCAAGTATGGATTGCATACGTTTTCTACTTAAGAATGGAAGTGAAACATTACACAAGAGATTTTGGTCGTGCTTCGGTGAGGTTTGCTGGGTTAAGCGGTGTTTAAGGTGATAATTTAGTACACTTAGATTATCACCACTAGGTGGTGTCCTTGGCTGGCCCCTAAGATATATCTTCCTATGGGGGGGGGAGGGGGTGATTCGAAACAGGAAATACACGCCAATCTTGTAGGATTATTACTGCACACAAAATGCAGGTCAAAGGCTGCTAGCAATCCTTAGAAGGAACAGCCTCGCCGTACTTCCACCTTCAGGGGAAAATGAGTTTAAAAGCAGTTTTATTGGATATTACTCGTTATCAACGCTACCATTAATCTATCATGTATTATGAAGGTGGAACCCTTTGCCCAGTAATACAAAGGTCACTTAACTATATCATTTTACGTGAGCTTTACGAGAAAAGATACACTACACTTATTAGGGAAAACAAAACACACTTATGATACCCTCATGTACTCCAACATTTATCTTATCTCGAGGAACAATTGCGGCTACTTCTAGAAGTAGTTCCTTATCAGCATTCACTGCCTCACCTCATTTGGTTAGCAGCACTTGTCCACAGATAGACAGCAAGCTTGGGCCACAGTATACAGGCATCTCTGTAAGAAAGCTAATTTAAGCCCTTACATTTAACTGACTACAAAAATGTGTACAAGTATGTTACACACTTGTGCAGTTTAACATTTAGACAGGCACAGATGAAAAAGTATGATTTAGACACTTGTAAGATATTTTAAAATCTATATTATTTTGGGCAAAAATTTAAAATCAACTTTATTATCATCACATAATCATCTATAATACCCTTTATTCACTAATCTTTGGGAAGTTACCTTAAAAAATCACTATTTCTAGGTTTCTGAACAGCTTGTGTGAGTTAAGTGAGGGTTAAGGGAGCCCCCAACCACCCTTAGCTGTTGCTTTGTTTTACTGGCCATAAGTGCTAAGTGAGGCGTAAGATGATCTTTGGAGATAAGAGTGCTTTGTATTACTGGGCCCAGTACGTTAGTACCTGAAATCGCACATCTCTTAGGTTTGTTGTTCCAAAAACATTCTTGTCATCATATTACTTTATACAGTACGCACATTTGACAATTTACACAGAATGAAACATGCACGCATACATTTTTAGAATGATACAGAATACCCATAGACAAGAGAAGTAAAAAAGAAGCCCCCTGAAATGGAATAAGGATGATTTGTATGATATTACAATATAGAGTACAGACAATTAATTCCTGCACCTGTCGACCGGACGTCTGCCTTTTGGATCTCCGTGTGGTCTGGTGACTCGATGTAAAACATCCTAGATGTATAGCTTGGTGTAATATATGCATCCCCGAATTGAGTAAAACGATTTGTGTGTGTATATATGTATGTATGTATATATTTATATATATATATGTATATATATATATATATATATATATATATATATATATATATATATATATATATATATATATATATATATATATACATTTTACTTTTTTCCATTTTTCAGGATGGTATCTACTCTCCATGCCATTGTTGTCAGCACGATGGCATTGTATACCTTGGTTCAAGAGGAGCCCATTCATCAGGATCACATGTTGTAGGTTTAATTTTGTCCACATCTTATATATGCATTGTTAGCATTTTAGAAATAGTACTTTTAAATATATAAATTCCTTAACAAATTGTTCATTATACCAACAAACAACAAACGCCATCAAGAGAGAAAAAATTGTATAATGTATTGCCTTTAAAGTTTATCTTTAGGCCACAAATAGTAGATTCCTTAAGTTTATTTCGGTTTGTGCCTCAAATTAAATTGTATGATGCGCAAGAAAATATGTACCTAAAGGTCCTCAAAACATCTGACTCAAAGGCAAGTGAACTGAGAAAAGCCAAATTAGCGCCAAAAGGTTAACCACTGTGTCCAGATTGTTAAGTGAGGTCAGCCAAAATTCTCGAAACAAAGGCAAACCTCTAAGTGTATCTGAGTGAGTGAATGAATGAGGGTCTAATGGCACTTTTGCACACAAAGGCCGTTTAATGCCATGAAACGCCCTTTGTCATTGTTGAAGAACGTTGATAAAGCATAATAATTTTAGGTGAAAGAAGAAAAAGAGAGAAAGAGTAGAGCCTTTAGTTTGAAAAGGGATCAAGGGATCTTTTAAATACATGGTATCCGTAGACACATCCCCCTTCTTATATAAAGCCAGAAGGGTACCACACCAGCTTAGGATTCTCCTGTAGATACCAACTCCTATTGCACACCCTTGAGAAAGCCAATAGGGTGGGGTTCTAAATCCATCTGGAAAAGGCACTAAACTGAAGAATAAAGTAAAAGCTATGAACTAATTTAAATTGTATATTCCATTCCTAATCGTTCCTGGTGTGCACACATTTAAGCAACACAAGCAAGCTCCTTCTTGTAAGAACTGGCAATCTGTCCTTAAACCTACAGCAGAATTGGAAAAGAATCATAAACTATTCTTAAGTGAAGAATACAACACCCACTGACATCAGTCTGGTTTTTTGTTTAGAGCTTAGCCATTTCACACCCATGATAGTTTGTGAGCGTGTGAATATGGGAAGTGTGTGGTGAGGATGTGTTCTGTCATGGGCATTACAACTGGAATACCGAGAAAATGCTCAATCACTATCATGAGACTTTCTGTTCTGATTATGGAGAGGAGGAAAGGGTGTTTTGGGATGTCTGGTGTTTGATGTGCTTGCAAAGTGTGTTAAATGTAAGTCAACTCTCTTTTCCTAGCAGGGTTATGTTATAACTGCATGATTTTGCTCACTATTAACTTTTCTGTGTACCCGTGCGTTCAAGTTCATTATCAAAGCCAAGAAAAGTATATTCATGTGTCTGTTCACTTATTTTGGCTTAGTCTATGTAAGCCAAGCTCTGAATATTATTCACAGGTTTTTTCTCTTCCAGGGGATTCTCAATGACGACTTATTTCAACGCAGCAATACTGACTGGATACATGATTTCAGGTGAGAGAGAAAGAGTAAAGATTTGGAGATAAAGTTTAGAGAGATTATCAGGAAGTTAAATAGAAACAAAAAAAGAAATAATGCATGAAATCAAAGAGGGAGAATAAGACGTCTGAGTGGGAGGCAGGCGTGAACGAACGTTTAAAAAGGGCTCATCGCAGACAAAGGCCATTTACTGCTATAAGATATCATCAAAAGATTTTCTTTTGTCATTGTTTAAGAACAATGGTACAGCATAACCATTCTAGGTGAAAGAAGAGAAAGAGGGAGAGTAAGAGGAGAGGCTTCAGATCCAATTAGGAGCAAAGGATCTTTTAGATTAATGGTATCCATAGATAGATCCACACATCCCCTTTCTTGTATATGGCAAGCAGGGTGCCACACCGGTTAGGGTTCACAAGAAGGTGCCAACTCCTAGTGCACACCATCGAGCAAGCCAAGAGGGTGTGCCCCTTGTGGGCTGTCTGAGTGAGAAGACAGAAAACAGGTTTGGTTTTAGTCAAATGAGATAGATAATGATATAGATATGAGTCCTAGTGCATGTAAGGAGGTGAGAGAGAGCGACAAAAGAATGAAATGAGAAATCAGAGTGTAAGGATGAAACAATAGAAATGAGAAAGTTTCGGTTAATATTAGGGTGGCTGATGGAGTTAATTATGAATATGATTTCATTTTGAGTTTAAAGGGGAACTTGGGGAAGAACAAATCATAGGTGTATATGAAAGTTCATGAACATAGCTCAACATCTGTCATAAACAGGGAAGCCCTAGAGCTCCAAACAAAGAGAAATCTAAAATTGCAATTAGTAAATAGCACCCCCTGCTGTGGTCAGTGTTATAAGCACAGAGCTAGGGGCAGCAAGCACAGAGCTAGGGGCAGATTGCCACCAAAATGAAAGACATGGCCGCTGCCAGGGGCTGGGCAGGATGATGACAATATGCAAAAATCTCCCCTCATGGGATCACTGAGAGAAAAAGAAGGGCAGCATCCTGTTCTTGAAGTGTATTACTTTCATATAAGCTGATATGTATGTGAGTGTTTAGGGCCCCTTTAAGTATGTTCAAGCCTACATCCACTTTGTACTTAAGCTAAACAGTCTAACTGAAAGCAAAGTACAGGATAAAATGTATCTAAACAATAAACCCCATGAGCTATCCTTACAATGAGAGAAAGCATACCATGAATTCAGAAACAAATGAAAAAAACGTAAAGAAAATAAATGGGAGGAAGGGGGGGGGGGGAGGAAAGAAATACTATTCTGCGCAATGTGCTTATATACTTGTTTTTGTTTTAGACATGGTCACTATGCTCTGGTATCAGGATCCATTACTTGAAGCTATATATCTCATCCACCATCCTCTTGCCATCATGATGTGTATTTATTATCCGGTAAGATTTTAAATAATTTTTTTGATAAAATGGGATTGTGGGATTATAACTAAGCAATATCTTTCAATAGTATTTTGTTAAAATGTGGTTGTGTTAGGCAACTAAGCAATGGAACTAAACATCCTCCTGTTTTTGGTACTTAAAGAAGGCTTGGTACTCATCATGTGTTTTATGTGCTTATGTATTTGCATTGCTATGGCCTACTGCCCTGATATCCAAGTGATGTAAGGTGTAGCCACTCATTCCTCACTCTTTCTGAACCCAGATTGGAATCAGGCCGGGCCATATGAAAGATTTGCCAGTTACATGGGGCTAGGTAGTGTTTTCTCCAGCTACACCGGGTCCCTCCATCACCTATAACTGGCTAGTTATGTCTTTGTGTGTTATGTCAAAAAAGTGATGTTAAACAAAATTCCACATCCTGAAATTAATAAGCATTTTCAATCAGAGTTTCTTTAATGTTATTCATAAACATACTTGCAATGGTTTATCAGTCGCCTAACATAGCAAAAAGACACTTGATTACTGCAATGTAAGATACAGTCAAACTTGGGCAAAAGACCACTTCTCTTAAAGGACCACTTGCTGTGAACGACCAATTTCAGAACCCCCCAAGGCTATTTCCTGTATATTTTACCTTAATTAAACGACCACTTGCTTGACGCAACCAACGACCATGAAATCTTATTTCTAACAGTAAATGGCCCTTCATTCAACGGCCACTTGAATGCCTAGACGCCTTGTCTATTGGATTTATATATACGAAAGTCAGCTAATCTGCACAATAAACAACATCTCAGAAAGAATGAATGACAAGATTCAGACGGATGCCATAACTACTAGACTTTTCTCCGGGACTTTTCTTAGGCATTCGACAAACCCCCAAGGAAATGAAAACTTTTCCATAAGGGAATTAGAGGAAAAAACCCTGTCCAACAGGTCTCAGAGCGTAGTGGTGGAGGAATTTTCATCTGACAATGCCCCAGTCCTCTCTGGAGTCCCACAAGGCAATGTTTTGGGCCCCCTACTCTTCCTCGTGTACATTGATGACCTGCCAGAATGTGTATCTTCCGATACTGGTATCTTCGCCCAAGACACCCTACTTCATTGGCTGGTTCCTTCGCCGGATGACGCAATAGCTCTACAGGCTGATCTGACATCACTAGAAAAGTGGGAGAGGAAATGGAGTATGGACTTCAACCCATCAACATTTGAGGTCCTCCACATAACCAACAAACCCAACCCAGTCAACTCAGAGTACCATCTCCATGGAGATCAACTAGGAGTTACGAAAGGCAGAAAGAATCTGGGTGTCACCATAACCAAAGTTAACCTGGAGGAAACACATAGAGAGGGCCGTTAAGAAAGCCAACGGTTCCCGAGCATTCCTCCAACGTAACTTTATGGAATGCCATAACAGCATCAAAGAACTCCGATACAAAACTCTAGTTAGACCCATCATCATGTACACCTCCACAATATGGGACCATTACACCATCATATGCATCAACAAAATTGAGATGGTCCAGAGGAGAGTGCCTAGGTTTGTCTGCAGCGACTTCACCGTTGCAGTGTAACAGGCATGCTATAAACCCTTGGATGGACTTCCCTGGAAAGACAAGGAACAGAGGCTAAAACAAAAGGATAATGTATAGGATAGTCAACAACCTCATTGCTATATCCCCGCCAAGATATACCTCCGCCCAGCTATATGCCCCCTTCACAAAAACGTCCAACCTGCAACCTGTATTTACTGCTTCAAACAATCCTTCTTTCCATGAGCTGTGAGAGTCTGGAACAGTATCCCCAGCAATGTTGCCCTGTCCTGTACCATAGACAGCTTCAAGGCTGCCGTCGGCACCCTTGGACTCAGCAGGGCATAGAGCAGCAATGTCTTTTAATTCGTCTTAAATGTTTGTAATTTTTAACACACACCAAGCAGGGTACTTGACACATTCTCACACTGTGCATCAAGTGTGACAATACTTATCTATGAGTCATGCACTAAAATAGAAAGAAGTAGAAGTATATATATATATATATATATATATAAATATATATATATATATATATATATATATATATATATATATATATATTTATATATATATATATATATTATATATATATATATATATATATATATATATATATATATATATATATATATATATATATATATATATATATATAAATATATATATTACATGGTTGTGTCAGTATGCAATAAAGTGAAATGTTTTTTTTTACTTCATATCTCTTTTTTTTCGATTTTAAGATAAATAAAAGGCTTACAATGGTTGGAACACTGCTAATATTTACTGAGGCTTCAACACCTTTTATGCATCTGCGGTGAGTATATCAATTAGATTTTTTATCCATCTCTCTCTCTCTCTCTCTCTCTCTCTCTCTCTCTCTCTCTCTCTCTCTCTCTCTCTCTCTCTCTCTCTCTCTATATATATATATATATATATATATATATATATATACATATATATATTTATGTATATATATTTATATATGTATATACATAAATGTATATATATATATATATATATATATATATATATATATATATATATATATATATATATATATATATATATATATATATATATATATATATATACATGAATCGATACATATTTATATATATATATATATATATTTATGTATATATATTAATATATGTATATACATATATGTATATATATATATATATATTTATATATATATATATATATATATATATATATATATATATATATATATATATAAATATATATATATATATATATATATACATGAATCGATACATATTTACATAATTCTGAGCTTTTACCATTATTCAACTCAACCTGTTTTTCACCATTTTCCTCTTTGCTAGCAAACGAACTGTGCCATGGTTGAATAACAACTGCAAACGATATAATGAACGTTATCTGCTTGTTTTGCTTCTTACTTTTTGTTTTGTTTTCAGGTGGTTTTTGAAGAAGTTTGGATATGCTAGGTCATCGTATGAAGTCAGGCTCAACCGCTGGGCTTTTCGATGCATGTTTTTCATCTGTCGAGTTTTGATTCTTCCCTTGATTTTCCATGACACGTATATCGTTTATGCCACTGACATCTACGACCAATATTGGTATGAATTGATGCTCGTGTTATTAATTACGGCCTTTCCTACGACCCTGCTCAACATCTACTGGTTCTACATCATGTGTTATGGATATTGGAAGGAAGTTTCAGATACAACACAGAAGAAAGATTAGATCAGTCTTTGCCATGAATAGACATGATGACCTTCACTTGACATAGTTATAGTACAGACATTTAATTCCTGCATCAGGCGACCGGACGTCTGCCAATGTCTGGTTGTACGAACACCCATGGAAAACAATAACTTTGAGTTCCGCCATGTCATCCATACCTCCATGTTGAAATCCAGCGTGTGGTTGTGTATCATGCACAGACTGCCCAGGCATTTCGGGCAGGAATTAAAAGTAGGTTGGAACTAGAGAAATTAAATTCCACTATATCTAGTACCCGAATAACTTAATTGTTTCTGATATCACTGAAATTAAATCGTTTACATCATAGGCATGTCATCTGTAATACAGTAGGCATTTTATATACCAAAAGCATATACAGGTGCACTTGGATATGACGGACTCAATGGGACCAGGAAAATTGGTCCGTCATATGCAAAATCCGTCACATGCATAGGACGAATACTTGATATGCATCGGACTGGGACCAAGCATATCGTCCGTCATATGGAAAAATCCGTCATACAGTGGTCCGTCATATCCAAGTTCACCTGTAGTCTATCGGCTACTTTGATAAAAGCATCTGGGTCAATTTCATTTCCAATTAAATACATTCCGCAAGGGGCACACCCTATTGACTAATTGGTCAAAGGTGTGCTATCAGAGCTGGCACATACCAGGGAACCTGCTCGCCTTATAAAAGAAGGGGAATGTGTAGAACTGTCTATGGATACCATGCATCTAAAAGATCCCTGGGTCCTCTTTGGACCTGAAGGCTTTGCTCTTACTCTCCCTCTTTTTCTTCTATCACTCAGAATTATCATGTTTTGTCAAGGTTCTACAACATCTAATGACCACATTTTGGAATATTGTATTGCACTAAATGGCCTTTGTGTTCCAATGTGACTTTAAACCCTCATTCATTCATTCCAATCAAATATAGTTCTTTGAAGTCAGTTGCCATTGGATGGTTCAAACATACTTGGTATTAGCTATCCTAAATGGAAGACATTTAAATGAGGTTCAAGAGTGAATATTATATGATAAATAGCTATTTTTGAACTAACATTCTCGGTTGACCTTCAAATTGGTGCCCTTTTGACCTTTGGTGACCTCACTTTGAGTTTAAACTCAAACATGATGGAAATACTGGATGGAGAGCAATAAAAGACACATTTTGAAAGATAAACCACTGCTCTGTGTTAATCATTGCCATACATATCTTGAGGCTACATATAGTCAGCGACCCAAATTCCGGATTTATTGGCATACGTTTTTCCTTTTTTATGACAGCACATATATAATAACCAAGTGCCTGTGTTTGATATCATTGTCTTCCTCATAATCTTCGAGGCTAAACAATTGCAATTGATGAAACCGGTACCCTCTGACAGCGATCTTACTGATAAGGGTAAAATTTTCACTTTGACCCCATTTTTGTGACCTTTCTACTGACCTAAATACTAATGTAATCTATAATACAATGATAGCGATGCTTAGAGGATATCAAAACACATATTTTGAATGGTGAACCACTGCTCTGCGTTGATTATTACAAAAGCTATAGACATTTTAGTTTCCTCTACCCCAGAATTCTACCTTAATTTTGCTACCTCATTGACAAGGAATGACGCCATTTTCTCGCTTATTGCAGGCTTACAAAAAGTCTACCCTGATTTCTCTTATCTGTGGGATAGCCATCTACAATAATATGGAGAATAACTTAGGGTACATCTCATGCACACGAAAACCCACCAAGCCCATAGACTATAATGATTTCAGGGACTTTTACAGAGTGGTGCATTACTTCAACAGTTTCCTGTGTTATATGCTTGCTGCTTTTCTGGGTGATTCTGTCGCTGGTTTTGCCGAGACTTGTCAAATCGTACGGGTCTCTTTCAACGAAAGATTCATTGGTCTGGAGATCGAAGTAAGTTTAACCTGATAACAAACACAGTGACAGCCTGACAATTTTGATGAGATCTTACCGGAAACAGCAAAGTTTGAAAAATATTTGATGGAGAAATGTTCGTCAGGACATTACCAACAACTATTCTTCAATTATTTTGTGAAATCAGTTATTGTTAAAAGTATCGTAGAACCAGACAACAATAGCTGGAGGTTCTCTTAAGCATTAATGGTTTAACACATTTACATCACAGGACTACTTCCATATACACAGGGGTGTCGACGTTTTCAAATCCTGGAGCACAGACAATTGGTCCTGGAGCACAGCAATTTTTGTTAGTAATTTTGAGGCTTATGGGAACATTCAAAAATGTTTTTAAAATACTCATCGTGCAGATCCGCTGTTGAGGTAGGACCTTGCCCCTTGCCAAATACATGAATGATCATATGGTAGACTCTCATTTTCAAGTAAAGGGTGAGTCTTGACATTTTGCCAAAAAGCAAAACACATCCAGATATGTTCTTCAAGGGTGCCACATTACCTTAGAACTTAACATTATTCTGCAACTATGAGATGTAACCTTTACAATAGCATAAATGCCGTTGTCTTCATTAAACTCAGTTTTCAGATATTCGAGTTTGAAAAATAACCAGTGTATCAAGTAGGGTTCTACCTTAAAGGGTATTGTTTCGTCGCTTTGTTATGGCCCAACAATTGCTTCCTATGGGGGGGAGTGGGTCGAGACAGGAAATACACTCCAGTCTAGGAGGATTATTACTGCACACAAAATGCAGGTCAAAGGCTGCTAGCAATCATTTGAAGGAACAGCCTCACTGTACTTCCACCTTCAGAGGAAAATGAGTTTAAAAGCAGTTTTCTTGGAAATTACTCGTTATTAACGCTACCATTAATTTATCATGTATTATGAAGGTGGAACCCTTTGCCCAGTAATACAAAGGTCACTTAACTATATCATTTTACGTAAGCTCTACAAGAAAAGATACACCACACTTACTAGGTAAAACAAAACACCCTTATTATACCCTCATGTACTCCAACATTTATGATCATCTTATCTCGAGGAACAATTGCCACTACTTCTAGGAGTAGCTCCTTATCAGCATTCACTGCCTCACCTCCTGTGGTTGGTAGCAATTGTCCAAAGATGGACAGCAAGCTTGGGCCACAATATACAGGCATCTCTGTAAGAAAGCTAACTCAAGCCCTTACATTTAACTGACTACAAGAATGTGTACAGGTATGTTACACACTTGTGCAGTTTAACATTTAGACAGGCAAAGATGAAAAAGTATTATTTAAACACTTGTAAAATATTTGACAATCTGTAATATTTTGGGTAAAAAGATAAAATCAACTTTTTTATTATATGTAAGCACGAATCTGAAGAAATAAAGGGCAATAAAGTAAACGAATAAGAATATAATTCAAAGGGGATAAGAGGGGCTTGTATGACCAAAAATAATGCCATCTAGGAAATAAAAGAAAAATAACCAAGAATGTGAATTCATGTATTTACTTACAAATGAAAGAACGTTAAAATAGTTATCAATATTCATGAATCAATTTCAATATTCATAATTCTTCTTTTTTCAAAACCCTTACATACCTTACGTGAATATATCAATGGTTTATAAATATTGAAAAATTATTCCCAGGTTAGGGAATATCATTTTTTCATCAATAGTGTAGTTTGGGGTTCTCAATTTTAAATTTAAAATTCAATTTTACTCATTAACATTTTTAAAAATTCAATCAATGACCATCTCTAGTTATGAAAAGAGAATAAACGAGATGCAAAGTTAAAAGAATCCTGAATGTAGATCCAGATCTAAATCTTAATACCTATCCAGATCTAAATACAGAATAAGAATTGGGCCGAGCATTATGGGATTCCATATGGCAGTATGGACGGACATTCCCTTCACCATAGGTTACCCCCTTCAAGTGTGGCATTGGTGAACGGCTAAAACGATGCAACATGCACATACGACTCAACATGGGGGAAATGCACCAACCTGCTTTCATCTATATCATTTGGCCAGATATAGACGAATGAAGGTTTTTTTTAAATTTTAAATCGTTTTTATCAAGTTGCATGTTAAATAAACAAAAACAGTACAGACAGTCTGAATGATAATAATAACAGATGAAAGTAAAAGTGTTTGATAACTAAAACATAATAACATAATATAGAATTGAAAACATACAGGAAATTGGTGAAAAGAGATGATGGAGATATTATTTATTGTATAATCTTTGAAATATAGACCATTTTTTACCAAATAGATACTCTTTGTCATTAATGGTGAACTTGTACTCATCATGCAAATAACCTTGTTCTACATTAGCCTTGACTCGATGCGAGGTAGGCTCACCACCATCACACTTACTTTGGAAGATTGTCTTTTTTGTGTTCAAAATTATGATGTTTATTTGACCAGAATTTTCTAAGTCATCAATAATCTTCCTTCTTTCAGTGAGATGGTAGCTAGTCATACCGAGAGATCTGATGCAATTCTCAACATCTTGCCACAATGTAGTGACGTTACAACAAATTATTAGCATATGGTAATTGCTGTCCACCTCACGATTACACATTGTGCAGATATTATTAGTTTTATTTTAATTTTATAGAGAATATCATTTGTAAAGAATCTGTAATGAAGAGTTCGAAATTGTATGTACTAAAGGTAAATATCATCAACTAGAGTGTGAGTCTTAATAAAAGAACTTCTAATTTCGTGGGATGAGAAAATTAGACCGCCTTTATCAAACCATTTCGTACAAATGTTGTCCAATATGTTGCTTTTATATGTGTACATACATTTGTATACTCCTTTAGTATCTTTATTTAAAATAATACTAATGAGACTATTTGTAGGACGATTGGGTCTATGCTCTGGTAATTCTTGATTATCCAAGAAAATTTTTACTGTTAACATCAATCCACCATATTCCAAAAAATTGGTCTTAATATTATATATGTCTTGGAAAACAGCCAAAGACATTAAAGAACACTCATCATCTAACAAATCATCTATGATTGTGATACCCTTTTTTAGCCAAAGTGGTTTAAGAGGCAATCTTATTGTTTCATTACACCACAAAGGAGTAAGTGATATGTTGTTAATTTCTGTGGCAACTGGACATCTTCACAGCATTTTTAGACTCTTTGATATGGAAAGCCAAAGTAAACAGAAAGAACATTTTCTAATATTAATAAATGATTTCTTGATATTATTAAATGATTTCTTAATATTAATAAATGATTTTTTAATATTAATAAATGATTTTTTAATATTTATAAATGGCATGATTTATTAATATTCATAAATGATTTATTAATCTTAATAAATCATTTCTTAATATTAATAAATGCTTAGCATTTCCTATTATCAATAAATGATTTATTAATATTAAGAAATGATTTTCTTAAATTTATAAATGATTTCTTAATATTAAGAAATGATTTCTTAATATTAAAAAATGGCATGAATTCTTGATATTAATAATGATTTTTTAATATTAATAAATGATTTCTTAATCTTAATAAATGTTGAGCATTTATTAATATCAATAAATGATTTTCTAATATTATTAAATCATTCATTAATATCAATAAATGAGCACCATCTTTTGCTTGCTCAGGAAGTCCTTACCTGTAGATAATGAATACCCCCTACACATGCTTAGGATAAGCGGGAAAATTTGACTTTGTTGCCTGTCTAATGTCAATTTCAAGTGTATATTTTCCATCTCGCTATGATTCCCAGGGCATTGTATGTGGATAATATACCTTATTTTGATGAATAAATACATGTCAACGGTTTAGTCTGAGTATAGAGTGGTTTCCCTTAGAAGGTAGGACACCAAAATATTTTACAATTTTTCATTTTAGGCACCAGTTTCAAAATTCTGGTTAAGACAATATGAAAGTATAGGTATTGATTTGTAAATAGAATTATAGAAACTCAATTTTCCAAAGTAATGTACAACTCCCTCTCTGCCATTCTCAAGCAACTGCCATGTGCCAGGGAGCATTCATTATTTCATAAAGAATTGAATAGTTCAATGTTTATCCAATAGATGTCACTTATTTATTAATATTAATAAATGATTTCTTAATATTAATAAAAGATTTTCTAATATTAATAAATCATAGCATTTATTAGTATTAGTAAATGATTTCTTGATATTAATAAATGCCATGATTTATTAATATTACGAAATGCTTTCTTAAAATTAATAAATCATTTATTAATGTTAATAAATGCTTTCTTAATATTAATAAATGGAAATGTTTTCTTAATATTAATAAATGATTTCTTAATATAAATAAATGATTTCTTGATATTTATACATATTTCTTAATATTAATCAATATTTCTTAATATTAAGAAATCATTTATTAATATTAATAAATCATTTATTAATATTGATAAATCATTTGTTAATATACAATTTCGAACTCTTCATTACAGATTTTTTACAAATGATACAATTTCGAAGTCTTCATTACAGATTTTTTATAAATGATATTCTCTTTAAAATAAAAATGAAAATAGTAATATCTGCATAATGTGTAATCGTGAGGTGGACAGCAATTACCATATGCTAACAACTTGTTGTAACGTCACTACATTGTGGCAAGATGTTGAGAATTGGATCAGATCTCTCGGTATGACTAGCTACCATCTCACTGAAAGAAGGAAGATTATTGGTGACTTAGAAAATTCTGGACAAATAAACATCCTAATTTTGAACACAAAAAAGACAATCTTCAAAAGTAAGTGTGATGATGGTGGTGAGCCTACCTTGCATCAAGTCAAGGCTAATGTAGAACAATGTTATTTGCATGATGAGTACAAGCTCACCATTAATGACAAAGAGTATCTAGTGGTAAAAAATGGTCTTTATTTCAAAGATTATACAATAAATAATATCTCCATCATCTCTTTTCACCAATTTCTTGTATGTTTTCAATTCTATATTATGTTATTATGTTATAGTTATCAAACACTTTTACTTTCATCTGTTATTATTATCATTCAGACTGTCTGTACTGTTTTTGTTTCTTTTATATGCAACTGAATAAAAAAGATTTAAAAATTTTAAAAACCTTCATTCTTATATATCTGGCCAAATGATATAGACAAATGCAGGTTGGTGCATTTTCGCCATGTTGAGTCGTATGTGCATGTTGCATCGTTTTAGCCCTTCACCAATGCCACACTTGAAGGGGGTAATCTATGGTGAAGGGAATGTCCGTCCATACTGCCATATGGAATCCCATAATGCTCGGCCCAATTCTTATTCTGTATTTAGATCTGGAAAGATATTAAGATTTAGATCTGGATCTACATTCAGAATTTCTTTGAATTAGCATCTGGTTTATTTTTCTTTTGCATAACTAGAGATGGTCATAGATTGAATTTTAAAAAATGTAAATGAGTAAAATTGAATTTTAAATTTAGAATTGAGAACCCCAAACTACACTATTGATAAAAAATGATATGTCCTAACCTGGGAATCATTTTTCAATATCTATAAACCATTGTAATGTTCACGTAAGCTATGCAAGGCTTTTGAAAAAAAAGAATTATGAATATTGAAATTGATTTATGACTATTGATAAACATAACGTTCTTTCATTTGTAAGCAAATAAATGAATTCTCATGCCTGGTTATTATTCTTTTATTTCCTAGAAGGCATTATTTTTGGTCATACAAGCCCCTCTTGTCCCCTTTTAATTATATTCGTATTCGTTTTCTTTAATACCCTTTATTTCTTCAGATTTGTGCTTACATATATTTCTCTCTCTCTCTCTCTCTCTCTCTCTCTCTCTCTCTCTCTCTCTCTCTCTCTCTCTCTCTCTCCATGTCCGATGCTCAACATACCTAAATTTCGTCCATTAAACACAGATGCCATGTTGTCCTTGTATGGATAATATGGCACGGGGTTTCCCCTTCACCATAGGTTCTCCCCTTCAATTGTGACATAAGTGACCAAAGCGCATAAACATGCACATATACAGAAACGACTCAACATGCATTTTCTATATCTGGCCAAATGATATTGATGAATGCAAGTTGAGTCGTATTCGCCATGTTGAATCGTTCTGAATCAAGTTGAATTTATTGAAATAAGAATATATACATTCAAAGTATTTGGCAAATATCACAAACAGTACAGTAAAATTTGAAAAGGACTGGCATCTTCTAGTAAATGAATGGTCCTAGATACTTGATATTTTACATGCATTAACACTTTACTATTTCAGAAAAATCCTGCCAGATGTTCTAATGTTTTAGAACGGAGGTCACATTAACCATCTCAGCCATTTGTAAGTTTTCTCATATGCGAGTAAACAAAAACTATAGTATGTATTAGTATGCGATCGCCATAGCTGGCAGGCAATGAATAAACCAAAAATTCATCAAATTTAAAAAAAGTTGAATCGTTTTCAGTCAGTCTGCATGATTTATTCCAAATGTTGAATTTTTGGTCAAATGGTGTTCCATAAAAGACGGGAGTTAGTAGCGAGAGCGTAGAGCGAATAACGTCCTGCAGGGTGAAATCCTCGTTAGGGCTGTTCCATCTAAAAGTGTGTGTGGGGGGGGGGGACAGAAGACTCTTAAGGGGAGGGGGGAGGGGTGGGTGGAGGTCTGAATTTTTCTATTTTACGATCTCTCTTTAAACACTGTATTCAAATATCTCTCTCTCTCTCTCTCTCTCTCTCTCTCTCTCTCTCTCTCTCTCTCTCTCTCTCTCCATATATATATATATATGTATATATATATATATATATATATATATATATATATATACACAAACACACATAGATATATAGATATATAAATTCATATATATACATATATATATATATATATATATATATATATATATATATATATATATATATATATGTATATGTATATATGTATATATATATATATATATATATATATATATATATATATATATATATATATATATATATATATATATATATATATACATACATACATACATACGTATATTTGAAGAATAGTTTTTATCTTCATTTTCGATTATTACGTACACTACTGGTACAAACGCTTCAATGAACTTAACAGGATTAACTCAAGTAGCGACGTGGAAGCTTTCTGAGCAACAAATGATCTATAACCTCTACTATAAGCTTCTACCGTATATAGGGATTAAGGTTCAAGGTCGAAACTGACAGCTCTATTCAACCCTTCCATTGCTAATGCTACTTTCGTTTAAAGCGCAAGGACTTAAGCGAAGACCATAAAGTATAGTACTCAGTCTGTGCATATTTTGATAAGAATGACATCATCCTGATTTTAACTCTCCAAATATATTTGAAAACCATTTTAAGCCTATCGTGTTGGTATTCATTGGATAGATCTCACTGAGCACTCTCAGATGAGTACCCATGTGCCAGGGTTTCAATCATTTACAGCTTTTTTGCATTATATTGTATTTGCAAAATTAGCCACCACTAGCATAACGGTCAAGCAAAGGCTATATAAAGTACTCGTCATAATGCTGGTCTCCCACATACGAATTTTAAGGTGCGACAAGGTGCGAATTAAAAGGTCGTAGTTTTTCGTGTGTTGTCGTGATTTATCGCGGTTGTTCGCAGTGAGTCTTAGGTTTTCGTAGGCAATGCTGCGAATTTAAAAAAAAAGTTTTACATGTAAAGCTTTTGCGTGCGACAAAAAATATTTTTTGGCGAACATTGGCGTACATTGTCGAACATCGTATCGTAATATGTCGTACATAGTCGTATGTAATCGTACATATACGTACATTTGCGTATACTTATTAAAAGTACCGCTATAAACGTGACCTACTTCAGAATGAAAAATTAGATTATTGGCCAAAATGTATCATACAAAGCCACGAATTGATGGTGAATTTACCACATATCGTAGTGTACTTACACATTTTGCCATTTTTAGTTTGAACATATTCGTAATTAATCGAATATTGTCGTAAGTAGACGTACAACTGGCGTATATATACGTATGTATGACGTAATTATTCGTGTTTAATTATGTCGTGCATATTCGCACATACTCGCATACATACGCACCTTCATATCCGTAGCCAAGTACGAATATGTTCGCCTACTTGCGACTTACTATAATTGAAAACGTACAGTATCGCACATCTGATGTTGCAGTCGTACATCAATCGTACATCATTAGGGGGCATAAAAAAGGAGATGTGCCTGTAAAAACATTTATTCTAATATCCAAAAAACAATTATATTACATAACATACAAAGCAACGTCCCACCCCCCATATACAGTAGATGCATAGTACAGTGATAACTGATAATTTAATGAGTCAAAAGCTGCCGGGCACAGCAGCAGAGTGGAGTCATGTGGCCTATGGGATGAGAAACCTGTCACTCAGAAACCACCAGTGTAATAGTCAAGGCTTTTCCAACAATAATTTCAGAAATCAAGTAATTCCAGGCGCTGCCTGTGAAAACCTAGAGCATAAAGTGTGCTCACAAAATTGTCATTGTCTTAATTGCCACAATATCGTTCCCGTGCCACATGACCACTCAAGATATCATAATGCGTTAATGCTTGCCCTAACAGAAAAACCACTTGTGCCTCAAAGGCTATAATAGAATTACAGTAAAGTTATATGGTAAGGTGAGCATGCCAGGTGTGCGTGGCATGCATGAGAGACTTGCCGGCAGAATGTGAGGTAGGCACATCTTGGGAGAAAAAATGACAAGAAATCACCAGCATATAAAAATGAGACAAAAAAAAAAAAATAAATAAATAAATAAAAAATAAGGGTGGGAAGGGTGGGAAAACTTGAAAATAGCTGATCGCTGCTGGCCAGAAGTTGGCTTGCCGTGTGCAGTGAAAGCAATTTGCTGCCTGAGTGCACGAGGTGAAAAATAGACTGGCGCGCCAGTCACTGCCATAGCCTTGATTGATAAACAAAATAGACTAGCGCGCCAGTCACCCGCAGCCACCCAGACATCTGCAATGGAGCAGAGGAGTAGGGTAACCCCACAAGGTTGAGGAGGGACTTAATGCCCCCAAATGACCCCCAATGATCATCATTGTTTCACCATTAGGGGGCATAAAAAAGGAGATGTGCCTGTAAAAACATTTATTCTAATATCCAAAAAACAATTATATTACATAACATACAAAGCAACGTCCCACCCCCCATATACAGTAGATGCATAGTACAGTGATAACTGATAATTTAATGAGTCAAAAGCTGCCGGGCACAGCAGCAGAGTGGAGTCATGTGGCCTATGGGATGAGAAACCTGTCACTCAGAAACCACCAGTGTAATAGTCAAGGCTTTTCCAACAATAATTTCAGAAATCAAGTAATTCCAGGCGCTGCCTGTGAAAACCTAGAGCATAAAGTGTGCTCACAAAATTGTCATTGTCTTAATTGTCACAATATCGTTCCCGTGCCACATGACCACTCAAGATATCATAATGCGTTAATGCTTGCCCTAACAGAAAAAACACTTGTGCCTCAAAGGCTATAATAGAATTACAGTAAAGTTATATGGTAAGGTGAGCATGCCAGGTGTGCGTGGCATGCATGAGAGACTTGCCGGCCCAAATGTTAAGGGAACCCCAAACAATACTTGGAAGGTTTGGGTAGTTGGGAATTTGGAGTTAAGGGTGGTAAGTTGAGTCAAGTGAGTCAGCGAGAAGAGAGGCTACGCGCTGGTTAGCAGCTGTGTGGTTGACATAGCTGAGTATCGCCGAACTCCTCCAACCCCCAAAGAGGTGAAGTTCGTTCAATGACATGCCTGCCCCGAAAGCCAACGAAGTTCCCCCCCTGCGAAAGGAGTGGAAAGAAAATTTGTCGGCACCCTCACCTGCCCGGTCAAGTGCCTGAGCCAGCCACACTTTCGCCTGTGGGATAGTGAGCGGTTGGCAGCCTCGACCTCCAGGCAGGAAAAACAAGGGGGCGCCACCATCCAGCTGGGGGTGTATGGCAAGAAGGGCCTCTAGCGCAGTGATTGGGCAAAGGGTGCTGTCTTTCGTAGAGTTAATCTGTACAGGGTAGGCCTGCGATGCGCACTGGTGAGCCTTAGCCCACTTAACGACGATGCACCCTGTTCCCGCGCCAAGCAACACGTCTTTAGGTGTCAAATGCCTAGTATGGTCAAATAAATGCCCCGAGGTAGGTAAGACTGAGGAGACCCTTAGGAAGGTAGTAAAAAGTAGGAGGCATAAGGCCCTGAAGATGATGGCCTGTGTTTTCCCTACCTCCAAGGGGAAGGGGGGGCCAATGAGGGACTTTAACAATGGGATGGTAATTGGTTGCTTTTGGCGAGGGAAATGGCGCAAGGTCTTGTCCAAGGCGCGCAAGGTCAGCTGCAATGGAAAGGAGGAAAAAGCGCTGACATCCATACCCAACAGGCTGTGCACTGTCTTGAGGCCAGAAACATAATTTCTGATTATATTGGAGATCTGAGAGTGTGGGAGAGGTATTCTGCAAAAAGGGGAAGGTTCGGCAAATCCCTCAATTGAAATTTAATACAAAACTTTAGATAGGCGGTGATTTGGGTACGTAGATTGGCCCTGGTACCTGGCCTGAAAGCAGCCCTCTGTCGACGCAGGGTCTGTAATTTTAGTGTCTGTAGGTCGTCAGCCTCTGCAAAAATTTTAAATAGGCCTAAATCACAGTGATCAGCATGAATAGCTGGTCTGGAACCTCGACTCTTGTTTTCCCCTCAAACCAGCCTAATTTCTGGAGCCTTTGGTGGTATGCTGGCCCGAGGTGCATACGGGACAATGCGTCGGCCAGCTCCATCTGAACACCTGGCCGGTGGCTCACAAGAAGCTTGATGTCCCAAACTGAGGTGAGATAAAAAATCTCCCGGGCACAGTGCTGCAGGAATGGGTCATGGGAACGACCATCCTGCAACACAGTGCATGCGGCCATGTTGTCGCAGTAAAACCGTACTATCTTGCCGCTCCATTCCGACCCCCAAACCTTCACTGCCACGACCATATTAAGCATTTCCAACCGGGTTATGTGGTGAGAATTGGCCAAAACATGCTCAGGATAAGGTCTGGAATAGTATGTATCTCCCCAAATAGCTCCACACCCCGAAAGGCAGGAGTCTAGATAAAGGGTTTCCTGGTCGGGCAGGTCGGGTTTGTTTATCATACCATTGAAGGAGGGCAGAAGGTCGCAGAAAAACTTAATGTCCTGCCTGGCTTCCGCCGAAAGGCGAGCGGGTGCGAACGGATGCATACCCCTAAGGAAGTTGAGTATGCGATTTGTAAAAAGCCGCGTAGGGGGCGCCACGCTGGCAACAAAATTCAATGAACCCAGCAAACTCTGCACCTCCCTACGCGTGGCAGTCAACTTCCCCTTCCAGTCCCGCAGGGCAGCCATGATCTCGTCCAGTTTGTCCTGGGGGACACTCATTGTCATGTCTGTTGAGTCGAAAAGTATGCCAAGCCAGGTTAGCTGCTGGGTCGGAGGGCAAATTTTTCCTGCCGCCTCGACCAAACCCAAGTCATGCATCGTGGTCTGTAGAGAGCCCAGGGAGCATGCCGCCAGCTCGCGAGAGGCTTCAGCCCCCCCGAAATCATCAATTTATGATTCAACTATGTGGCCAGTGGCCGAGTGAATCCAGCAGACTGCCTGAGAGGTGCGTTGCATAAAAATAGACGCAGTCCTCAAGCCGAAAGCAGGGCAGACATCCAGGTAAATTTTGTTTTCATGACAGAAAGCCATCAGAGGCCATTCTAAGGGATCAGTCCGCAGCTGGCGATAGCCGCGTGCCAAATCAGTCTTAAACATGTAAGCGCCTTCCCCCAAGAAGGAAAGACGCTGGGCCATAAAATCTACCGTTGGCAAGGAAACAGCGAACGGTCCTCCCATGTAGGACTCGCTGGAAATGCCATCATTTATGGACCCGCCGAGCGGCCATGAGAGGTCCACAATTACTATTCTCTTGCTAGATCCCCGTTTTGGCCGTGTCATTAGAGGGCTGATGTGGACCATCCCGTAAGGTGGAGAGTCAAATGGCCCCAAGAGGGCTCTGGCCCCTATCTCTGTGCTGATATACTCCTGAATATGACTGGAGTAACCCGTCGCCGTGCCATGATTGGTAAGAGTTGACATGAGAGGTTGGCTGCGATTAAAATTAATGGGCCAACCATAAGCGAGGTAACCATAAAGCGTTTGGTCCTCGTAGTCTTGCAAATATCTCTCCCAGGCTTGAAGATTTAAGCCGCTGGGGATAGGGATTCTAGCGCAGGCATGATTATATTGGCCTGTTGCAAGTACGTATCGGTATATATCGAACATGTCAGATTGGAAATTGTTTAGATACTCTCTCTCTAAGACCTGTGGTGCTTCAGTATAACCAGAGGGATTACTGGCCGGGGCGGAAACTGTGTTCCAGAAGCAAGCTGTGGCGGCGTCATCGTCCCAGTCGACATAAGTTTTGTCATCTGTGTTTTGCTGGTCTGTGCAGTCTCTGTCATTGTTGTGCGGAGTAGGTACTGGGGTTGTGTTTTGAAAAGCCCTGTCACATGTGTCGGGGTGAAGGCTTGTATTCGTGTCGGTAGAAAGGAGCTTGTCAGTGGTGTGTGGCTGATTGCTGGAATCATGTTTTGGTGCCGAGAGTGTGGGGGAAGCTACTGCTCCCCCTCCCTGAAGTTTTTTGGCTCATTCTGTTTCTTACGACGGCAATCATTTTCGGAGTGTCCAAAATGTAGGTGTCTAATGCGTAAGCAGTAAGCGCAGACATGTCTGAAGTTGCCGTGGTCAGCAGTCTCAGTGCAGGCCCCCCGTTGAAATGGTTCACATGGGACCCCGCCTGTACGATTCTGTCTATTGTAAGTGGAGGGCAGGTAAGGTCGTTGTGAGTACTGAAATCGTAGCCTCTGGATTTGTGCTGAGTCCGTCCAGGTCCAGCGTTTCATTTCCACCCCTGAGGCAACCACACGATAGAAGTTGCGCACCTGCTCCCAGGGGAAGGAAAGTGCGTCGGTCAGTATGTCAGTGAACAGGTCAGTCATGACTACCCTGTCGAACCTGCTTTGAGGGTTATTAAGCATCATCATAAAACCATACGCGAACTCAATGGGGGTCAACTCATTAAATCGCGCTGGCCTCCTGTCGTTCCCCCTATAGAGATGGAAATGTGGCCAGTCTATCTCCACCAAGACCTGGTCCTCAACAGTTCTCGCCATACCTGACCGTCTGGTTCTACGGCGAAAGTTTGAAGTTTCTGAATCGTCCACATCGAGTTCGTCATCAAGGCCCAGCTCGGCCAAGCGCCTGCTGACAGCGTCTGCGATGTTGCTTGTCGGAGCCGCTGCTGTTGCACCATGTTGACGGGATGCCCCCGTTTGCGATGCGATGCCCTGTTGTGCATTTCTCCCAGCTGCTTGGTCGGCGACTGGCACTGGTGCTGCACCTCCGGTGGCGCCCTCGTCGACGCCCATGGGCTGGCTGACATGATGTGCTGACTGGGCCCCTGTCCCACTCACAGGACCTGCAACTGCTATGCCGGCTGAACGTTGGTTTTCGAGCTGTTGGACACGTAGCAGAAGACTGGCCACGCCGCCGTCGCCTGTTGGATTTGGATGTGCAGGAGCGCTGTGTACTCTCTGCTGGAGCTCCCCAAGAGCATTTGCTATGCTGGCTATCTGACCGGTCACAAGTTCCATGAGGCCAGATTGTTCGTGGATGACACGGACCAGTTCATTTATGTTGGGTCCAGAAGGAGTGGGACCCCCAGTGCTCGTCCCTGGAACAGGATCTGCCACCTGCTGGGTCTCCAGGATTTCGTTTTGTGGATCAGTCAATGGAGGCTGGCCAACCTCTATGTCCTCAGGAGTCTCCCCTGTAGCAGTTTCAATAGCTGGCACAGTGTTGAGAGTCCCCTCGAGTCCCTCAGGATTTTCACCATGCTCATGATGCTGGCCATGAGCTGTGAGGTGCTGCTTGCATCCCTTTCCGGTTGGTGGGAGATGGGGGACTAGACAGGCACTGCACAGATACTTTCTCCCTGTCATTTCTATTGTTCCTGTGGCCGAGTTGCAGGCCCCACACAATGCACGCCTGATATGCCGTATATCAGGCTTAAAAACTTGAAAATAGCTGATCGCTGCTGGCCAGAAGTTGGCTTGCCGTGTGCAGTGAAAGCAATTTGCTGCCTGAGTGCACGAGGTGAAAAATAGACTGGCGCGCCAGTCACTGCCATAGCCTTGATTGATAAACAAAATAGACTAGCGCGCCAGTCACCCGCAGCCACCCAGACATCTGCAATGGAGCAGAGGAGTAGGGTAACCCCACAAGGTTGAGGAGGGACTTAATGCCCCCAAATGACCCCCAATGATCATCATTGTTTCACGCTGTCGTGGGATGTCGTATACTTTCGTAGTTGAACGTGCATATCTCACGAATGAAGAAAAACAGCAATTTTGTAGGCAATTCGTGGCTTCAAGCGTACACTTGAGATCGTGTATGTTCGCACATTAAATTCGTATGTGGGAGACCAGCATTAAGCAACTAAATGCGACAGGCTGTTTCTGAGACACTCTGGACTATGGTTACTCATCTGAGAGTACCCAGCGAGAGCTTTCCAATGAATACCAACGTTATACGATTTGGATGATTTTGAAACATCTTTATGTCCTTGTGCTTTGGACGAAAGTAGCCTCAGCATTGGAAGAGCTAATATTGCTGGGCTTCACTATTGAGGAATTGCAGGCAGGTAGCACAGAGGGTAAACTAGCTGAACCCTGTTTGAACAACAATAGAAAACCAAATACCCGTTATTAATAAAATGGTTATTCGTCGGGTAAGAAGCTTCCACGTCGCTATTGGAGTGATGCCAACAAGGTGAATTAACTCATTTTCACCTGGAGTGTACGTACAGTTCGTAAACGTGAAATAAATGTCCTAAGATATGGTAATATTTGAAAACAATATTTAAAAAGAGATCACTAAGATTAATATCAATAACTTTTTTTATCAAATATTTCTCGAAATATTGCTTTGTTTTCAACATATTCTTCGACAGTATCAGAATACTCACCAGACTCTGAATGTGTTAATAACTACTGAGGGTGGTCAGCAAATACACTACTGTGGTCAGTACACGCACACCAGAAGCTAGAAGGATCACATACACACAGTTCTTTCCCCTATATCACTCTGGCGATGGAATCAAACGACACAATGATGTTAGGGAATATGACGGAGTGGTGCATTACTTCATCAGTTTCCTTTATTATCTGTTTGCTCCTTTTCTGGGTGATTCTGCCGCTGGTTCTACCGAGACTTGTCAAATCGTACGGGTCTCTTTCAACGAAGGATTCATTGGTCTGGAGATCGAAGTAAGTTCAACCTAATAACAATAACAGTGACAGCCTGACAATTTTGATGAAATCATACAGAAAACAGCTAGTAAAAGAAAATATTTGATAGAGAAATGTTAGTCAGGACATTACCAACAACTCTCCTTCAAATATTTTGTGAAATCAGTTAACAGTTAAAAGCATCGTAGAACCAGACGACAATGGTACTCTTAAGCATCAATGGGTTAACACATTTACATAACAAGACTACTTCCATATACACAAGAATTGTCCAGGCTTTCAAATCTTAAGCTACATGGGCTATTGTCGTGCTTGGCTTATTCTTTGAGAAGTTATCCATGAGTATTTGTACAACCAAGTACTGGGTATTTGTACAACCATGCACTGGCATACGTCCGGTCAACTGGTGCGGGAATTAAATGTCTGTACAGCAGTGACTGCCGTGCTCCTCGGACAACAGGATACGTGGCGATCTATTTATAGACTTTGCTGATTAATATTTGCTTGTCGTAATGTTGCATAACGAAAAGCTCCCCCTGCAGGAAGTAATTCGCACTATGCTCTCGCTACAAACTTCATGTCTGTCCTTTAATGCAAAAATACACCGTTTGCAGTAAATTTGGCTAGGAAAATTGATGAAAGGCTGAATGGGTGGACGAGTATTTAACCCTTATGCGGCTGGTGGCTAACTTGGCCATTACAAACTGATCCAAAAAATCTGAAAAATGACTGGAATCCTGGCATATGGGTAATCATCTGAGGGTACTTAGCGTGTCCTTTCCAATGAATACCAATATGGCAAGGTTTAGATGATTTTGAAAAATATATATTTCCTTTATTGCTGGGTCGCCACCGGCGGATCCACACGGGTGGTTCCGGTGACAAGGCACCGCTCAAGTTAGAAACTGGACGTTTGGCACCGGTCAAATCTGGCAGGTCAAGTCGCGGCGAAGAGCGCCACCTGCGGCTTTTCTAGAAACTAATCTCCTGGCGAGATCGCCAGGAGCGCCATCTACCGTAATATTCTGGTACCAATTACCGTATTATACTGGGTCGTGAGCGACTCGCTCACGACCCAGTATAATACGGTTACGCACCGGAAGTAGGCATGGAGATCGGTCCTGGCGGAGCCATTTTTACTGAGGCTTGATGGTCTTGCCACAATAAAAAATTTAAAAGTGATTTTCCGTATGGTTCGTTCTTTCTTTTCCCCCGACATTTCTTTGAAATAAAAGTACTTGTATCATTGCAATCATATCGTCGGCGTTGTGTTATGAATGTGTACGTGACAGCGCAGTTATAAATACACCCCTACACACGCAACACGCACCCGGGTGCTAAGAGACGGTGCGAGGACTCAAATCCGTGTAAGACACACCATGGCACCCACGATAGAACCGTTGCACCTGTACCACTGTACCACGTCCTGTAGCACCTGTTGATCCCTAATATGATGAGAAAGCAAAGCTTTAAATGCCCGCGCAGCTCGATGATATTTCTGCATTCCCCTTCAAATGCAGTCACAAAGTGTTTGTTATTGTTATCCGTGACGTCATTCTTTACTTGAACTTCGCTGAAACATATTGGAAGCCCCTTGATATGAGCTTCATATTTGTGCAATAACCACACACAGTATGCGTAGCGATTGACCGAAAATATGGCATAAAAATTACTACGACTTCAACCTGTTGCAAAATCGTCATTTCACGACAGATTTCATCTAGAATTAAGAGACATGTAGAATTATTTGTGGCGGTTGTAGCGATTTAAACTGCATTGAAATCGATTCACAGAAAGATGAGTAAAGTCATTTTTACCGTGAACATCGATGTTACGACTTTGGAATCCGCGGAATTCCATCGTAACATATGACGTCATTTCAAGACGTCAGCATTTGTCGCACGTGAGCATGTATGTTTCAGTTGTTGCATAGTTCCGCGCGTGTTGCACGATAGTCGGCGACCAAAACGTTATTTCAATACAATTTAAAGGAAACAATCCAAATTTATTATTTGATTAAGAAATATTTAAAACATGAAACGATCTGGCGGCAAAATATGCTCTTACAACAAAAAGTTATGCTCATTTTTCCGAGGTAATCGAGCGAGCAGGGTCGAGCGAGCGAGCCCGACGAGAGACGAACAGACAGACGTCAACACCAAAAAACCTGCCTCAGTGTGTATCCTGCCATTACACTATATATATATACCGTAAATGCTCGCTACGCTGAGCCGGCCTTCTGCCGACTCACTACGCGAGCTATTAAATAGTGCTGGTGGGAACGCGGGCAATTTTTTTTATTATTTTCTAGGGTTAACTGGGGAGCTGACAATACTAGTCAATGACAAATTTCATGGGCGTATCAGCGCCCATGACTATATGAGTCGCTCCACAGAGGGCGAGCTAAATCTCGCGGACTGCGTCCGGTCTCGCTCAGAATCGCGAGATCAGAAGACGCTCCCACGCAATGTGATTGTTGCGTGTTTCTGAACGTGCAACAATCACTTCACGTGAACTATTGACAGCTTGCCGTAATTGGGTCACGGATCAGTGACCCCGAGCGGCAATATTACATTGCTGGCATGGCCAGGAAGCGAGCGCGAAGCTTCAGATGATCTCATTTCATACTGACCAAAAGATAGCACCAACGATCAAGATTGACCGAAAAAATAATGGTTTAAAAAAATACAACGATTTGAAACTGTCAGAAAATCTTCATTTCACGACAGATTTGAGAGAGAATTTAACTTCAGCCGGCTGCATGCGTATCTGAGTAAGATCGCCCAGTAGAGCCTCTCAACTCATTAGGGAAGGGACTAAGTATCTAAGTTTAGGTCTTGCGAAATTTGAAAATAAAAAAAAGATAAAAATACTTGAAATAGAGAGAAAAAATAAAAACAAAATGTGAAATGAAATAGGAAAAAATAAAACTAATGAAAGATCAGCCACAGAGGGGAATATTTCATTCGACAAAGGCTTTAGAGACAGTTAATTCCGATTAGAAACTGGTCTATAGGCTGAGTACTGAACATCGGGAAAAACTAATGTGGAAACAAATGGTAATAACAAGAGCAAAATTAGATTTAGTCTGGACATATGCAATTAAGATATTCCCCGCCCATGACTTTGCCCTTTTCGAAAGGGCAAATTATTAGGCGTATTTAACACCTGGTATAGTGGTGAACCGGTCGGAACTTGCACTTGCACTCTTCGCTGAACTCGGGGGAGGAGCTCAGTGTACTTTGAGGGCAAAATACAGACAGCAACAAGGATATAGGGATTAAGATCGAGCCAGGCAGCTGTGTTCGAAAACCAAAGGCCGAGGGGGTCTGATGCATCTCACAGCCGAGGGCCGGCAGGCCAGAGGCTGTGAGATGCATCAGACCTCCCGAGCTGCCTGGCAAAGGTCTTAATGGCTATTATATCATGAAAAAATATATTTTGCTGTTTAATTCGTGGGAAAAGTGCCTTTAACTGGTGAACAAATGAAACTAAAAATACATTGTTCCAGCCCTAGTTGCACTGTGTGGCAAAAATACCATGTCTACACATTACTATGGCAATGTGCCATATTTTTTATGTTCAATTTTTGGAAAAGGTACATTTGATTTATGAAAAAAGCCCATGACACCGCGCGAGGGCAACGAACGAGGGTAGAAAACCGAATACACTTTGGTATGCACTGTGTGGGAAAACAATTCCTATGTATTGCTATGGCAACATGATATAATAAACATTTCAAATCTTATCAACATCATACTGTACATCATAAATAATTACGACCCAGCTAGTAACTATTGATGCCTTGCATCACCATTCGATACTTGTGTGCCTCAGACGAAAGCAGCCTCAGCACTGGAAGGGTTGATACAGGTGGGCTCCGACATTGAGAAATTACAGGCAGACCACGCGAGCATAGACGGTAAACTAGCTGAACCCTGTTTGAACTTAGATGAGCAATAACAATAGAAAACCAAATACCCATTATTAATATATGTTATATAATGTGTCGGGTAGGAAGCTTTTACGTCGCTATTGGATTAAAGCCAGCAAAGTGAATTAACTCATTTTCACCTGGAGTGAACTTACAGTTCGAAAACGAGAAATAAGATTCCTAAATATGGTGATATTTGAAAACAATATTTAAACAGAGATCGCTGAGGTTGATAACAATAACTTTTTTTATATAAAAAAGTTTCGCAAAATAATGCTTTTGTTGTCAAGATATATCGTACCGTGTCAATACTTTCCGGACGTAAATGCGTTAATAACTATTGAGGGTGGTCAGCAGGTACACTGGTCAGTACCCGCACACCACAAACTAGAGAGAACACATACACACGGTTCTTTCCACTGAATCACTCTAGCGATGGAATCAAAAGACACAATGATGTTAGGGACTATGACGGAGTGGTGCATTACTTCATCAGTTTCCTTTATTATCTGTTTGCTCCTTTTCTGGGTGATTCTGCCGCTGGTTCTACCGAGGCTTGTCAAATCGTACGGGACTCTTTCAACGAAGGATTCATTGGTCTGGAGATCGAAGTAAGTTCAACCTAATAACAATCACAGTGACAGCCTGACAATTTTGATGAAATCATACAGAAAACAGCTGAGTAAGAAAAAATATTTGATGGAGAAATGTTAGTCAGGACATTACCAACAACTCTCCTTCAAATATTTTGTGAAATCAGTTAACAGTTAAAAGTATCGTAGAACCAGACGACAATAGTACTCTTAAGCATTAATGGGTTAACACATTTACATAACAAGACTACTTCCATATACACAAGAGTTGTCCAGGCTTTCAAATCCTGGAGCACAGACAAGTGGTCCTGGGGCACAGCAATTTTCTGCTGGGTGATTTGCGAAAAATCATTTGGAATGTTGTAACCTGGTGGCACTACCATAATAGCCATGTAGCAATACTGAAAACATATCAATCAATAGGTGGTATCAAGTATGGATTGCACACGTTTTCTACTTAAGAATGGAAGTGAAACATTACACAAGAGATTTTGGTCGTGCTTCGGTGAGGTTTGCTGGGTTAAGCGGTGTTTAAGGTGATAATTTAGTACACTTAGATTATCACCACTAGGTGGTGTCCTTGGCTGGCCCCTAAGATATATCTTCCTATGGGGGGGGGGGGGGGGGGGGAGGGGGTGATTCGAAACAGGAAATACACGCCAATCTTGTAGGATTATTACTGCACACAAAATGCAGGTCAAAGGCTGCTAGCAATCCTTAGAAGGAACAGCCTCGCCGTATTAATTAATTAATTAATTCCTGCACCTGTCGACCGGACGTCTGCCTTTTGGATCTCCGTGTGGTCTGGTGACTCGATGTAAAACATCCTAGATGTATAGCTTGGTGTAATATATGCATCCCCGAATTGAGTAAAACGATTTGTGTGTGTATATATGTATGTATGTATATATTTATATATATATATATATATATATATATATATATATATATATATATATATATATATATATATATATATATACATTTTACTTTTTTCCATTTTTCAGGATGGTATCTACTCTCCATGCCATTGTTGTCAGCACGATGGCATTGTATACCTTGGTTCAAGAGGAGCCCATTCATCAGGATCACATGTTGTAGGTTTAATTTTGTCCACATCTTATATATGCATTGTTAGCATTTTAGAAATAATACTTTTAAATATATAAATTCCTTAACAAATTGTTCATTATACCAACAAACAACAAACGCCATCAAGAGAGAAAAAATTGTATAATGTTTTGCCTTTAAAGTTTATCTTTAGGCCACAAATAGTAGATTCCTTAAGTTTATTTCGGTTTGTGCCTCAAATTAAATTGTATGATGCGCAAGAAAATATGTACCTGAAGGTCCTCAAAACATCTGACTCAAAGGCAAGTGAACTGAGAAAAGCCAAATTAGCGCCAAAAGGTTAACCACTGTGTCCAGATTGTTAAGTGAGGTCAGCCAAAATTCTCGAAACAAAGGCAAACCTCTAAGTGTATCTGAGTGAGTGAATGAATGAGGGTCTAATGGCACTTTTGCACACAATGGCCGTTTAATGCCATGAAACGCCCTTTGTCATTGTTGAAGAACGTTGATAAAGCATAATAATTTTAGGTGAAAGAAGAAAAAGAGAGAAAGAGTAGAGCCTTTAGTTTGAAAAGGGATCAAGGGATCTTTTAAATACATGGTATCCGTAGACACATCCCCCTTCTTATATAAAGCCAGAAGGGTACCACACCAGCTTAGGATTCTCCTGTAGATACCAACTCCTATTGCACACCCTTGAGAAAGCCAATAGGGTGGGGTTCTAAATCCATCTGGAAAAGGCACTAAACTGAAGAATAAAGTAAAAGCTATGAACTAATTTAAATTGTATATTCCATTCCTAATCGTTCCTGGTGTGCACACATTTAAGCAACACAAGCAAGCTCCTTCTTGTAAGAACTGGCAATCTGTCCTTAAACCTACAGCAGAATTGGAAAAGAATCATAAACTATTCTTAAGTGAAGAATACAACACCCACTGACATCAGTCTGGTTTTTTGTTTAGAGCTTAGCCATTTCACACCCATGATAGTTTGTGAGCGTGTGAATATGGGAAGTGTGTGGTGAGGATGTGTTCTGTCATGAGCATTACAACTGGAATACCGAGAAAATGCTCAATCACTATCATGAGACTTTCTGTTCTGATTATGGAGAGGAGGAAAGGGTGTTTTGGGATGTCTGGTGTTTGATGTGCTTGCAAAGTGTGTTAAATATAAGTCAACTCTCTTTTCCTAGCAGGGTTATGTTATAACTGCATGATTTTGCTCACTATTAGCTTTTCTGTGTACCCGTGCGTTCAAGTTCATTATCAAAGCCAAGAAAAGTATATTCATGTGTCTGTTCACTTATTTTGGCTTAGTCTATGTAAGCCAAGCTCTGAATATTATTCACAGGTTTTTTCTCTTCCAGGGGATTCTCAATGACGACTTATTTCAACGCAGCAATACTGACTGGATACATGATTTCAGGTGAGAGAGAAAGAGTAAAGATTTGGAGATAAAGTTTAGAGAGATTATCAGGAAGTTAAATAGAAACAAAAAAAGAAATAATGCATGAAATCAAAGAGGGAGAATAAGACGTCTGAGTGGGAGGCAGGCGTGAACGAACGTTTAAAAAAGGCTCATCGCAGACAAAGGCCATTTACTGCTATAAGATATCATCAAAAGATTTTCTTTTGTCATTGTTTAAGAACAATGGTACAGCATAACCATTCTAGGTGAAAGAAGAGAAAGAGGGAGAGTGAGAGGAGAGGCTTCAGATCCAATTAGGAGCAAAGGATCTTTTAGATTAATGGTATCCATAGATAGATCCACACATCCCCTTTCTTGTATATGGCAAGCAGGGTGCCACACCGGTTAGGTTCACAAGAAGGTGCCAACTCCTAGTGCACACCATCGAGGGGGAGGAAAGAAATACTATTCTGCGCAATGTGCTTATATACTTGTTTTTGTTTTAGACATGGTCACTATGCTCTGGTATCAGGATCCATTACTTGAAGCTATATATCTCATCCACCATCCTCTTGCCATCATGATGTGTATTTATTATCCGGTAAGATTTTAAATAATTTTTTTGATAAAATGGGATTGTGGGATTATAACTAAGCAATATCTTTCAATAGTATTTTGTTAAAATGTGGTTGTGTTAGGCAACTAAGCAATGGAACTAAACATCCTCCTGTTTTTTGGTACTTAAAGAAGGCTTGGTACTCATCATGTGTTTTATGTGCTTATGTATTTGCATTGCTATGGCCTACTGCCCTGATATCCAAGTGATGTAAGGTGTAGCCACTCATTCCTCACTCTTTCTGAACCCAGATTGGAATCAGGCCGGGCCATATGAAAGATTTGCCAGTTACATGGGGCTAGGTAGTGTTTTCTCCAGCTACACCGGGTCCCTCCATCACCTATAACTGGCTAGTTATGTCTTTGTGTGTTATGTCAAAAAAGTGATGTTAAACAAAATTCCACATCCTGAAATTAATAAGCATTTTCAATCAGAGTTTCTTTAATGTTATTCATAAACAAACTTGCAATGGTTTATCAGTCGCCTAACATAGCAAAAAGACACTTGATTACTGCAATGTAAGATACAGTCAAACTTGGGCAAAAGACCACTTCTCTTAAAGGACCACTTGCTGTGAACGACCAATTTCAGAACCCCCCAAGGCTATTTCCTGTATATTTTACCTTAATTAAACGACCACTTGCTTGACGCAACCAACGACCATGAAATCTTATTTCTAACAGTAAATGGCCCTTCATTCAACGGCCACTTGAATGCCTAGACGCCTTGTCTATTGGATTTATATATACGAAAGTCAGCTAATCTGCACAATAAACAAAATCTCAGAAAGAATGAATGACAAGATTCAGACGGATGCCATAACTACTGGACTTTTCTCCGGGACTTTTCTTAGCCATTCGACAAACCCCCAAGGAAATGAAAACTTTTCCATTAGGGAATTAGAGGAAAAAACCCTGTCCAACAGGTCTCAGAGCGTAGTGGTGGAGGAATTTTCATCTGACAATGCCCCAGTCCTCTCTGGAGTCCCACAAGGCAATGTTTTGGGCCCCCTACTCTTCCTCGTGTACATTGATGACCTGCCAGAATGTGTATCTTCCGATACTGATATCTTCGCCCAAGACACCCTACTTCATTGGCTGGTTCCTTCGCCGGATGACGCAATAGCTCTACAGGCTGATCTGACATCACTAGAAAAGTGGGAGAGGAAATGGAGTATGGACTTCAACCCATCACCATTTGAGGTCCTCCACATAACCAACAAACGCAACCCAGTCAACTCAGAGTACCATCTCCATGGAGATCAACTAGGAGTTACGAAAGGCAGAAAGAATCTGGGTGTCACCATAACCAAAGTTAACCTGGAGGAAACACATAGAGAGGCCGTTAAGAAAGCCAACGGTTCCCGAGCATTCCTCCAACGTAATTTTATGGAATGCCATAACAGCATCAAAGAACTCAGATACAAAACTCTAGTTAGACCCATCATCATGTACACCTCCACAATATGGGACCATTACACCATCATATGCATCAACAAAATTGAGATGGTCCAGAGGAGAGTGCCTAGGTTTGTCTGCAGCGACTTCAGTCACCGTTGCAGTGTAACAGGCATGCTATAAACCCTTGGATGGACTTCCCTGGAAAGACAAGGAACAGAGGCTAAAGCTACGATGATGTATAGGATAGTCAACAACCTCATTGCTATATCCCCGCCAAGATATACCTCCACCCAGCTATATGCCCCCTTCACAAAAACGTCCAACCTGCAACCTGTATTTACTGCTTCAAACAATCCTTCTTTCCATGAGCTGTGAGAGTCTGGAACAGTATCCCCAGCAATGTTGCCCTGCCCTGTACCATAGACAGCTTCAAGGCTGCCGTCGGCACCCTTGGACTCAGCAGGGCATAGAGCAGCAATGTCTTTTAATTCGTCTTAAATGTTTGTAATTTTTAACACACACCAAGCAGGGTACTTGACACATTCTCACACTGTGCATCCAGTGTGACAATACTTATCTATGAGTCATGCACTAAAATAGGAAGAAGTAGAAGTATATATATATATATATATATATATATATATATATATATATATATCTATATATATATATATATATATATATATATATATATATATATATATATATATTTATATATATTTATATATATATATATATATATATATATATATATATATATATATATATATATATATATATATATATATATATATATATATATATAAATATATATATTGCATGGTTGTGTCAGTATGCAATAAAGTGAAATGTTTTTTTTTACTTCATATCTCTTTTTTTTCGATTTTAAGATAAATAAAAGGCTTACAATGGTTGGAACACTGCTAATATTTACTGAGGCTTCAACACCTTTTATGCATCTGCGGTGAGTATATCAATTAGATTCTTTATCCATCTCTCTCTCTCTCTTTCTCTCTCTCTCTCTCTCTCTCTCTCTCTCTCTCTTCATCTCTCTCTCTCTCTCTCTCTCTCTCTCTCTCTCTCTCTCTCTCTCTCTCTCTCTCTCTCTCTCTCTCTCTCTCTATATATATATATATATATATATATATATATATATATATGTATATATATTTATATATGTATATACATATATGTATATATATAAATATATATATATATATATATATATATATATATATATATATAAATATATATATATATATATATATATATATATATATATATATATATATATATACATGAATCGATACATATTTATATATATATATATATATATTTATGTATATATATTTATATATGTATATACATATATGTATATATATATATATTTATATATATATACATATATATATATATATATATATATATATATATATATATATATATATATATATATATATATATATACATGAATCGATACATATTTACATAATTCTGAGCTTTTACCATTATTCAACTCAACCTGTTTTTCACCATTTTCCTCTTTGCTAGCAAACGAACTGTGCCATGGTTGAATAACAACTGCAAACGATATAATGAACGTTATCTGCTTGTTTTGCTTCTTACTTTTTGTTTTGTTTTCAGGTGGTTTTTGAAGAAGTTTGGATATGCTAGGTCATCGTATGAAGTCAGGCTCAACCGCTGGGCTTTTCGATGCATGTTTTTCATCTGTCGAGTTTTGATTCTTCCCTTGATTTTCCATGACACGTATATCGTTTATGCCACTGACATCTACGACCAATATTGGTATGAATTGATGCTCGTGTTATTAATTACGGCCTTTCCTACGACCCTGCTCAACATCTACTGGTTCTACATCATGTGTTATGGATATTGGAAGGAAGTTTCAGATACAACACAAAAGAAAGATTAGATCAGTCTTTGCCATGAATGGACATGATGACCTTCACTTGACATAGTTATAGTACAGACATTTAATTCCTGCATCAGGCGACCGGACGTCTGCCAATGTCTGGTTGTACGAACACCCATGGAAAACAATAACTTTGAGTTCCGCCATGTCATCCATACTTCCATGTCCAGAAAACTAGGTTGAAATCCAGCGTGTGGTCGTGTATCATGCACAGACTTCCCAGGCATTTCGGGCAGGAATTAAAAGTAGGTTGGAACTAGAGAAATTAAATTCCACTATATCTAGTACCCGAATAACTTAATTGTTTCTGATATCACTGAAATTAAATCGTTTACATCATAGGCATGTCATCTGTAATACAGTAGGCATTTTATATACCAAAAGCATATACAGGTGCACTTGGATATAACGGACTCAATGGGACCAGGAAAATTGGTCCGTCATATGCAAAATCCGTCACATGCATAGGACGAATACTTGATATGCATCGTACTGGGACCAAGCATATCGTCCGTCATATGGAAAAATCCGTTGTACAGTGGTCCGTCATATCCAAGTTCACCTGTAGTCTATCCGCTACTTTGATAAAAGCATCTGGGTCAATTTCATTTCCAATTAAATACATTCCGCAAGGGGCACACCCTATTGACTAATTGGTCAAAGGTGTGCTATCAGAGCTGGCACATCCCAGGGAACCTGCTCGCCTTATAAAAGAAGGGGAATGTGTAGAACTGTCTATGGATACCATGCATCTAAAAGATCCCTGGGTCCTCTTTGGACCTGAAGGCTTTGCTCTTACTCTCCCTCTTTTTCTTCTATCACTCAGAATTATCATGTTTTGTCAAGGTTCTACAACATCTAATGACCACATTTTGGAATATTGTATTGCACTAAATGGCCTTTGTGTTCCAATGTGACTTTAAACCCTCATTCATTCATTCCAATCAAATATAGTTCTTTGAAGTCAGTTGCCATTGGATGGTTCAAACATACTTGGTATTAGCTATCCTAAATGGAAGACATTTAAATGAGGTTCAAGAGTGAATATTATATGATAAATAGCTATTTTTGAACTAACATTCTCGGTTGACCTTCAAATTGGTGCCCTTTTGACCTTTGGTGACCTCACTTTGAGTTTAAACTCAAACATGATGGAAATACTGGATGGAGAGCAATAAAAGACACATTTTGAAAGATAAACCACTGCTCTGTGTTAATCATTGCCATACATATCTTGAGGCTACATATAGTCAGCGACCCAAATTCCGGATTTATTGGCATCACTTTTTCCTTTTTTATGACAGCACATATATAATAACCAAGTGCCTGTGTTTGATATCATTGTCTTCCTCATAATCTTCGAGGCCAAACAATTGCAATTGATGAAACCGGTACCCTCTGACAGCGATCTTACTGATAAGGGTAAAATTTTCACTTTGACCCCATTTTTGTGACCTTTCTACTGACCTAAATACTAAAGTAATCTATAATACAATGATAGCGATGCTTAGAGGATATCAAAACACATATTTTGAATGGTGAACCACTGCTCTGCGTTGATTATTACAAAAGCTATAGACATTTTAGTTTCCTCTACCCCAGAATTCTACCTTAATTTTGCTACCTGATTGACAAGGAATGACGCCATTTTCTCGCTTATTGCAGGCTTACAAAAAGTCTACCCTGATTTCTCTTATCTGTGGGATAGTCGTCTACAATAATATGGAGAATAACTTAGGGTACATCTCATGCACACGAAAACCCACCAAGCCCATAGACTATAATGATTTCAGGGACTTTTACAGAGTGGTGCATTACTTCAACAGTTTCCTGTGTTATATGCTTGCTCCTTTTCTGGGTGATTCTGTCGCTGGTTTTGCCGAGACTTGTCAAATCGTACGGGTCTCTTTCAACGAAAGATTCATTGGTCTGGAGATCGAAGTAAGTTTAACCTGATAACAAACACAGTGACAGCCTGACAATTTTGATGAGATCTTACCGGAAACAGCAAAGTTTGAAAAATATTTGATGGAGAAATGTTCGTCAGGACATTACCAACAACTATCCTTCAATTATTTTGTGAAATCAGTTATTGTTAAAAGTATCGTAGAACCAGACAACAATAGCTGGAGGTTCTCATAAGCATTAATGGTTTAACACATTTACATCACAGGACTACTTCCATATACACAGGGGTGTCGACGTTTTCCAAATCCTGGAGCACAGACAATTGGTCCTGGAGCACAGCAATTTTTGTTAGTAATTTTGAGGCTTATGGGAACATTCAAAAATGTTTTTAAAATACTCATCGTGCAGATCCGCTGTTGAGGTAGGACCTTGCCCCTTGCCAAATACATGAATGATCATATGGTAGACTCTCATTTTCAAGTAAAGGGTGAGTCTTGACATTTTGCCAAAAAGCAAAACACATCCAGATATGTTCTTCAAGGGTGCCACATTACCTCAGAATTTAACATTATTCTGCAACTATGAGATGTAACCTTTACAATAGCATAAATGCCGTTGTCTTCATTAAACTCAGTTTTCAGATATTCGAGTTTTAAAAATAACCCGTGTATCAAGTAGGGTTCTACCTTAAAGGGTATTGTTTGGTCGCTTTGTTATGGCCCAACAATTGCTTCCTATGGGGGGGAGTGGGTCGAGACAGGAAATACACTCCAGTCTAGGAGGATTATTACTGCACACAAAATGCAGGTCAAAGGCTGCTAGCAATCATTTGAAGGAACAGCCTCACTGTACTTCCACCTTCAGAGGAAAATGAGTTTAAAAGCAGTTTTATTGGAAATTACTCGTTATTAACGCTACCATTAATTTATCATGTATTATGAAGGTGGAACCCTTTGCCCAGTAATACAAAGGTCACTTAACTATATCATTTTACGTAAGCTCTACAAGAAAAGATACACCACACTTACTAGGTAAAACAAAACACCCTTATTATACCCTCATGTACTCCAACATTTATGATCATCTTATCTCGAGGAACAATTGCCACTACTTCTAGGAGTAGCTCCTTATCAGCATTCACTGCCTCACCTCCTGTGGTTGGTAGCAATTGTCCAAAGATGGACAGCAAGCTTGGGCCACAATATACAGGCATCTCTGTAAGAAAGCTAACTCAAGCCCTTACATTTAACTGACTACAAGAATGTGTACAGGTATGTTACACACTTGTGCAGTTTAACATTTAGACAGGCAAAGATGAAAAAGTATTATTTAAACACTTGTAAAATATTTGACAATCTGTAATATTTTGGGTAAAAAGATAAAATCAACTTTTTTATTATATGTAAGCACGAATCTGAAGAAATAAAGGGCAATAAAGTAAACGAATAAGAATATAATTTAAAGGGGATAAGAGGGGCTGTAAAATAATGCCATCTAGGAAATAACAGAAAAATAACCAAGAATGTGAATTCATGTATTTACTTACAAATGAGAGAACGTTAAAATAGTTATCAATATTCATGAATCAATTTCAATATTCATAATTCTTCTTTTTTCAAAACCCTTACATACCTTACGTGAATATATCAATGGATTATAAATATTGAAAAATTATTCCCAGGTTAGGAAATATCATTTTTTCATCAATAGTGTAGTTTGGGGTTCTCAATTTTAAATTTAAAATTCAATTTTACTCATTAACATTTTTAAAAATTCAATCAATGACCATCTCTAGTTATGAAAAGAGAATAAACGAGATGCAAAGTTAAAAGAATCCTGAATGTAGATCCAGATCTAAATCTTAATACCTATCCAGATCTAAATACAGAATAAGAATTGGGCCGAGCATTATGGAATTCCATATGGCAGTATGGACGGACATTCCCTTCACCATAGGTTACCCCCTTCAAGTGTGGCATTGGTGAACGGCTAAAAGGATGCAACATGCACATACGACTCAACATGGCGGAAATGCACCAACCTGCTTTCATCTATATCATTTGGCCAGATATAGACGAATGAAGGTTTTTTTTAAATTTTAAATCGTTTTTATCAAGTTGCATGTTAAATAAACAAAAACAGTACAGACAGTCTGAATGATAATAATAACAGATGAAAGTAAAAGTGTTTGATAACTAAAACATAATAACATAATATAGAATTGAAAACATACAGGAAATTGGTGAAAAGAGATGATGGAGATATTATTTATTGTATAATCTTTGAAATATAGACCATTTTTTACCAAATAGATACTCTTTGTCATTAATGGTGAACTTGTACTCATCATGCAAATAACCTTGTTCTACATTAGCCTTGACTCGATGCGAGGTAGGCTCACCACCATCACACTTACTTTGGAAGATTGTCTTTTTTGTGTTCAAAATTATGATGTTTATTTGACCAGAATTTTCTAAGTCATCAATAATCTTCCTTCTTTCAGTGAGATGGTAGCTAGTCATACTGAGAGATCTGATCCAATTCTCAACATCTTGCCACAATGTAGTGACGTTACAACAAATTATTAGCATATGTTAATTGCTGTCCACCTCACGATTACACATTGTGCAGATATTATTAGTTTTATTTTAATTTTATAGAGAATATCATTAGTAAAGAATCTGTAATGAAGAGTTCGAAATTGTATGTACTAAAGGTAAATATCATCAACTAGAGTGTGAGTCTTAATAAAAGAACTTCTGATTTCGTGGGATGAGAAAATTAGACCGCCTTTATCAAACCATTTCGTACAAATGTTGTCCAATATGTTGCTTTTATATGTGTACATACATTTGTATACTCCTTTAGTATCTTTATTTAAAATAATACTAATGAGACTATTTGTAGGACGATTGGGTCTATGCTCTGGTAATTCTTGATTATCCAAGAATTTTTTTAATGTTAACATCAATCCACCATATTCCAAAAAATTGGTCTTAATATTATATATGTCTTGGAAAACAGCCAAAGACATTAAAGAACACTCATCATCTAACAAATCATCTATGATTGTGATACCCTTTTTTAACCAAAGTGGTTTAAGAGGCAATCTTATTGTTTCATTACACCACAAAGGAGTAAGTGATATGTTGTTAATTTCTGTGGCAACTGGACATCTTCACAGCATTTTTAGACTCTTTGATATGGAAAGCCAAAGTAAACAGAAAGAACATTTTCTAATACTAATAAATGATTTCTTGATATTAATAAATGATTTCTTAATATTAATAAATGATTTTTTAATATTAATAAATGATTTTTTAATATTTATAAATGGCATGATTTATTAATATTCATAAATGATTTCTTAATCTTAATAAATCATTTCTTAATATTAATAAATGCTTAGCATTTCTTATTATCAATAAATGATTTATTAATATTAAGAAATGATTTTCTTAAATTTATAAATGATTTCTTAATATTAAGAAATGATTTCTTAATATTAATAAATGGCATGAATTCTTGATATTAATAATGATTTTTTAATATTAATAAATGATTTCTTAATCTTAATAAATGTTGAGCATTTATTAATATCAATAAATGATTTTCTAATATTAATAAATCATTCATTAATATCAATAAATGAGCACCATCTTTTGCTTGCTCAGGAAGTCCTTACCTGTAAAATAATGAATACCCCCTACACATGCTTAGGATAAGCGGGAAAATTTGACTTTGTTGCCTGTCTAATGTCAATTTCAAGTGTATATTTTCCATCTCGCTATGATTCCCAGGGCATTGTATGTGGATAATATACCTTATTTTGATGAATAAATACATGTCAACGGTTTAGTCTGAGTATAGAGTGGTTTCCCTTAGAAGGTAGGACACCAAAATATTTTACAATTTTTCATTTTAGGCACCAGTTTCAAAATTCTGGTTAAGACAATATGAAAGTATAGGTATTGATTTGTAAATAGAATTATAGAAACTCAATTTTCCAAAGTAATGTACAACTCCCTCTCTGCCATTCTCAAGCAACTGCCATGTGCCAGGGAGCATTCATTATTTCATAAAGAATTGAATAGTTCAATGTTTATCCAATAGATGTCACTTATTTATTAATATTAATAAATGATTTCTTAATATTAATAAAAGATTTTCTAATATTAATAAATCATAGCATTTATTAGTATTAGTAAATGATTTCTTGATATTAATAAATGCCATGATTTATTAATATTACGAAATGCTTTCTTAAAATTAATAAATCATTTATTAATGTTAATAAATGCTTTCTTAATATTAATAAATGGAAATGTTTTCTTAATATTAATAAATGATTTCTTAATATAAATAAATGATTTCTTGATATTTATACATATTTCTTAATATTAATCACTATTTCTTAATATTAAGAAATCATTTATTAATATTAATAAATCATTTATTAATATTGATAAATCATTTGTTAATATACAATTTCGAACTCTTCATTACAGATTTTTTACAAATGATACAATTTCGAAGTCTTCATTACAGATTTTTTATAAATGATATTCTCTTTTAAATAAAAATGAAAATAGTAATATCTGCATAATGTGTAATCGTGAGGTGGACAGCAATTACCATATCATGCATATGCTAACAACTTGTTGTAACGTCACTACATTGTGGCAAGATGTTGAGAATTGGATCAGATCTCTCGGTATGACTAGCTACCATCTCACTGAAAGAAGGAAGATTATTGGTGACTTAGAAAATTCTGGACAAATAAACATCCTAATTTTGAACACAAAAAAGACAATCTTCCAAAGTAAGTGTGATGATGGTGGTGAGCCTACCTTGCATCAAGTCAAGGCTAATGTAAAACAATGTTATTTGCATGATGAGTACAAGCTCACCATTAATGACAAAGAGTATCTAGTGGTAAAATTCAATTCTATATTATGTTATTATGTTATAGTTATCAAACACTTTTACTTTCATCTGTTATTATTATCATTCCGACTGTCTGTACTGTTTTTGTTTCTTTTATATGCAACTGAATAAAAAAGATTTAAAAATTTAAAAAACCTTCATTCTTATATATCTGGCCAAATGATATAGACAAATGCAGGTTGGTGCATTTTCGCCATGTTGAGTCGTATGTGCATGTTGCATCGTTTTAGCCCTTCACCAATGCCACACTTGAAGGGGGTAACCTATGGTGAAGGGAATGTCCGTCCATACTGCCATATGGAATTCCTTAATGCTCGGCCCAATTCTTATTCTGTATTTAGATCTGGATAGATATTAAGATTTAGATCTGGATCTACATTCAGAATTTTTTTGAATTAGCATCTGGTTTATTTTTCTTTTGCATAACTAGAGATGGTCATTGATTGAATTTTAAAAAATGTAAATGAGTAAAATTGAATTTTAAATTTAGAATTGAGAACCCCAAACTACACTATTGATAAAAAATGATATGTCCTAACCTGGGAATCATTTTTCAATATCTATAAACCATTGTAATGTTCACGTAAGCTATGCAAGGCTTTTGAAAAAAAAGAATTATGAATATTGAAATTGATTTATGACTATTGATAAACATAACGTTCTTTCATTTGTAAGCAAATAAATGAATTCTCATTCCTGGTTATCATTCTTTTATTTCCTAGTAGGCATTATCTTTGGTCATACAAGCCCCTCTTGTCCCCTTTTAATTATATTCGTATTCGTTTTCTTTAATACCCTTTATTTCTTCAGATTTGTGCTTACATATCTCTCTCTCTCTCTCTCTCTCTCTCTCTCTCTCTCTCTCTCTCTCTCTCTCTCCATGTCCGATGCTCAACATACCTAAATTTCGTCCATTAAACACAGATGCCATGTTGTCCTTGTATGGATAATATGGCACGGGGTTTCCCCTTCGCCATAGGTTCTCCCCTTCAATTGTGACATAAGTGACCAAAGCGCATCAACATGCGCATATACAGAAACGACTCAACATGCATTTTCTATATCTGGCCAAATGATATTGATGAATGCAGGTTGAGTCGTATTCGCCATGTTGAATCGTTCTGAATCAAGTTGAATTTATTAAAACAAGAATATATACATTCAAAGTATTTGGCAAATATCACAAACAGTACAGTAAAATTTGAAAAGGACTGGCATCTTCTAGTAAATGAATGGTCCTAGATACTTGATATTTTACATGCATTAACACTTTACTATTTCAGAAAAATCCTCCCAGATGTTCTAATGTTTTAGAGCGGAGGTCACATTAACCATCTCAGCTATTTGTAAGTTTTCTCAAATGCGAGTTAACAAAAACTATAGTATGTATTAGTATGCGATCGCCATAGCTGGCAGGCAATGAATAAACCAAAAATTCATCAAATTTAAAAAAAGTTGAATCGTTTTCTGTCAGTCTGCATGATGTATTCCAAATGTTGAATTTTTGGTCAAATGGTGTTCCATAAAGGACGGGAGTTAGTAGCGAGAGCATAGAGCGAATAACGTCCTGCAGGGTGAAATCCTCGTTAGGGCTGTTCCATCTTAAAGTGTGTGTGTGGGGGGGGGGGGGACCGAAGACTCTTAAGGGGGGGGGGGGGAGGGGTGGGTGGAGGTCTGAATTTTTCTATTTTACGATCTCTCTTTAAATACTGTATTCAAATCTCTCTCTCTCTCTCTCTCTCTCTCTCTCTCTCTCTCTCTCTCTCTCTCTCTCTCTCTCTATATATATATATATATATATATATATATATATATATATATATATATATATATATATATATATATATGCCAACTTGAGACTGAGTATGTGACTTGCTCCTATATATATATATATATATATATATATATATATATATATATATATATATATATATATATATATATATATATATATATATATATATATATATATTTGAAGAATAGTTTTTATCTTCATTTTCGACTGTAACGTACACTACTGGTACAAACGCTTCAATGAACTTAACAGGCTTAACTCCAGTAGCGACGTGGAAGCTTTCTGAGCAACACATGATCTCTAACCTCTACTATAAGCTTCTACCGTATATAGGGATTAAGATTTAAGGTCGAAACTGACAGCTCTATTCAACCCTTCCATTGCTAATGCTACTTTCGTTTAAAGCGCAAGGACTTTAGCGAAGACCATAAAGTATAGTACTCAGTCTTTGCATATTTTGATAAGAATGACATCATCCTGATTTTAACTCTCCAAATATATTTTAAAACCATTTTAAGCCTATCGTGTGGGTATTCATAGGATAGATATCACTGAGCACTCTCAGATGAGTACCCATGTGCCAGGGTTTCAATCATTTACAGCTTTTTTGCATTATATTGTGTTTGCAAAATTAGCCACCACTAGCATAAGGGTCAAGCAAAGGCTATAGAAAGTACTCGTCGTAATGCTGGTCTCCCACATACGAATTTTAAGGTGCGACAAGGTGCGAATTAAAAGGTCGTAGTTTTTCGTGTGTTGTCGTGATTTATCGCGGTTGTTCGCAGTGAGTCTTAGGTTTTCGTAGGCAATGCTGCGAATTAAAAAAAAAGTTTTACATGTAAAACTTTTGCGTGCGACAAATATTCTGTCGTAGGGAAGTATTTTTTGGCGAACATTGGCGTACATTGTCGAACATCGTATCGTAATATGTCGTACATAGTCGTATGTAATCGTACATATACGTACATTTGCGTACACTCATTAAAAGTACCGCTATAAACGTGACCTACTTCAGAATGAAAAATTAGATTATTGGCGAAAATGTATCATACAAAGCCACGAATTGATGGTGAATTCACCACATATCGTAGTGTACTTACGAATTTTGCCATTTTTAGTTAGAACGTATTCGTAATTAATCGAATATTGTCGTAAGTAGACGTACAACTGGCGTATATATACGTATGTATTACGTAATTATTCGTGTTTATGTCGTGCATATTCGCACATACTCGCATACATACGAACCTTCATATATGTAGCCAACTACGAATATGTTCGCCTACTTGCGACTTACTATAATTGAAAACGTACAGTATCGCACATCTGATGTTGCAGTCGTACATCAATCGTACATGCTGTCGTGGGATGTCGTATACTTTCGTAGTTGAACGTGCATATCTCACGAATGAAGAAAAACAGCAATTTTGTAGGCAATTCGTGGCTTCAAGCGTATGTAACAACTGCTTATGTAATAATCACGGTTTATGTAATATCAACCGCTTGCGTAATAAAAAATCAACTGCTTATGTAATAACAACCGCTTGCGTAATAAAAATTTAACCGCTTGTGTTACACAACCGCTTGCGTAATAAAAAATTAACCGCTTATGTAGCACCAACTGCTTTATGTAATAAACAAAATCTGCTTATGTAATAATAAACCAAATATTGAAAGAAAATAAGTTTTGTTATGGGTGTGCAATGCACAAATAAAGGACCTGCCGTTTTCAACTGCATACATGTATTAGTATCATGGAAGCAGGCACAGACGGAAAGGAGTTGTAGGTAAGCTTGTATTTATTTTATTTGATACAGGGTATTTAATTTAGTTTTGCTCAACATACCTGACCCTGTTGAAAAATGATTGGCTAAAATTCTTGCCTGTATTTACTCTTCTGTGTTTTTTGCAATTCAAAAGGATAGATTAAAAAAGTGCTACTTAACAGTTAAAATGGATTTACCCAGGAGTTTGCCGCTGATCACATCAACTTATTAAGAAAGAAAAAGATGAAATAAGAGATTTTGAAATTCGTCACTAAATGACAAAAAAGCAAATTATCAATTGACTGAAAAAATTAATAAAGTTTTCAAATAAAATGAATAAAGTTTTGATGCTAATATTACAGATAAACTAAAACAGCGGTATTCAAAGGAAGACAAGTGTTTCCACATTTTGACTTTGCCCCCTAGGTCACCAAAATCTAATCAGATAAAGAGGACATCCAAACAAAACATCCCTATCAATATGAACAATATTTGCCCAACATTTCGGAGAAATTGTGTTATAAGATTTACTTTACGTCCTTCACCTTTGACCTTTATAGTTACCTCAAGGTCACCCCAAGCTGAAGAGGACATCCCAAGCAACAATCCCTGTCAATATGAACGACTTTGGCCAAAGGGTTGCAGGATAATTACTGATACAATATTTCCTCTATGATCTTGACCGTAACCCAAAGGTCGCCAAAATCTAATACAGAAGAATCTGAAGTAACTTAGTCTGTCAGTATTAGCCAAATGGCTGTGGAGAAATCATGGATCAGATTTTTACAATGACCACAACCTTTGACCTTGTCCCTAAAGTAATCAAAACCACAATTCTGAACTGCAAAAAGAGAGAAAGTCACCAAAAAACTAATACAGAGTACAGACACATTATTTACAAGCTGCAGGCCCATAACATAAGTATTTTCTTTCGAATTTGGTTTATTATTACATAAGCAGATTTCGTTTATTACATAAGCAGTTGGTGTTACACAAGCGGTTAATTTCTTATTACGCAAGCGGTTGTTATTACATAAGCAGTTGATTTTCATTACGGAAGCGGTTGAATATTACATAAGCCGTGATTATTACATAAGCAGTTGTTGCAGTCGTTTAACTTTTTTGTGTTATTACATAAGCAGTCAATTTCTTATTACGCAAGCGGTTGTATTACATAAGCTGTAGTTATTACATAAGCAGTTGTTACAAGCGTACACTTGAGATCGTGTATGTTCGCACATTAAATTCGTATGTGGGAGACCAGCATAATGCTGGTCTCCCACATACGAATTTTAAGGTGCGACAAGGTGCGAATTAAAAAGTCGTAGTTATTCGTGTGTTGTCGTGATTTATCGTGGTTGTTCGCAGTGAGTCTAAGGTATTCGTAGGCAATGCTGCGAATAAAAAAAAAAGTTTTACATGTAAAACTTTTGGGTGCGACAAAAATACTGTCGTAAGGAAGTCATTTGTTGTTGTACATTGTCGTATATTGTCGAACATCGTTGTACATTGTTGAACATCTTGTCGTTATATGTTGTACATTGTCGTATGTAATCGTACATTCACGTACATTTGCGTACACTAGTTTAATGTACGACAAAGTGTCACTATATACATCACCCACTGAAGAATGAAAAAAATAGGCCATAGGCCAAAATTTAATCTACAAAGCCACGAATTGACAGTGATTTTACCATACATCGTAGTGTACTTACGAATTTTGCCATTTTTAGTTTGAAAATATTCGTAATTAATCGAATATTGTCGTAAGTAGACGTACAACTGGCATATATATGCGTATGTATGACGTAATTATTCGTGTTTATGTCGTGCTTATTGGCACATACACGCATACATACGCACCTTCATATCCGTAGCCAACTACGAATATGTTCGCCTACTTACGACTTAGTATGATAGAAAACGTACAGTATCACACATCTGATGCTGTAGTCGTACATCAATCGTACATGCTGTCGTGGGATGTCGTATACTTTCGTAGTTGAACGTACATATCTCACGAATGCAGAAAATCAGCAATTTTATAGTCAATTCGTGGCTTCAAGCGTACACTTGAGATCGTGTATGTTCGCACAGTGAATTCGTATGTGGGAGGCCAGCATTAAGCAACTAAATGCGACAGGCTGTTTCTGAGACACTCTGGACTATGGTTACTCATCTGAGAGTACCCAGCGAGAGCTTTCCAATGAATACCAACGTTATACGATTTGGATGATTTTGAAACATCTTTATGTCCTTGTGCTTTGGACGAAAGTAGCCTCAGCATTGGAAGAGCTTATATTGCTGGGCTTCACTATTGAGGAATTGCAGGCAGGTAGCACAGAGGGTAAACTAGCTGAACCCTGTTTGAACAACAATAGAAAACCAAATACCCGTTATTAATAAAATGGTTATTCGTCGGGTAGGAAGCTTCTACGTCGATATTGGAGTGATGCCAAAAAGGTGAATTAACTCATTTTCACCTGGAGTGTACGTACAGTTCGTAAACGTGAAATAAATGTCCTAAGATATGGTAATATTTGAAAACAATATTTAAAAAGAGATCACTAAGATTAATATCAATAACTTTTTTTATCAAATATTTCTCGAAATATTGCTTTGTTTTCAACATATTCTTCGACAGTATCAGAATACTCACCAGACTCTGAATGTGTTAATAACTACTGAGGGTGGTCAGCAAATACACTACTGTGGTCAGTACACGCACACCAGAAGCTAGAAGGATCACATACACACAGTTCTTTCCCCTATATCACTCTGGCGATGGAATCAAACGACACAATGATGTTAGGGAATATGACGGAGTGGTGCATTACTTCATCAGTTTCCTTTATTATCTGTTTGCTCCTTTTCTGGGTGATTCTGCCGCTGGTTCTACCGAGACTTGTCAAATCGTACGGGTCTCTTTCAACGAAGGATTCATTGGTCTGGAGATCGAAGTAAGTTCAACCTAATAACAATAACAGTGACAGCCTGACAATGTTGATGAAATCATACAGAAAACAGCTAGTAAAAGAAAATATTTGATAGAGAAATGTTAGTCAGGACATTACCAACAACTCTCCTTCAAATATTTTGTGAAATCAGTTAACAGTTAAAAGCATCGTAGAACCAGACGACAATGGTACTCTTAAGCATCAATGGGTTAACACATTTACATAACAAGACTACTTCCATATACACAAGAGTTGTCCAGGCTTTCAAATCTTAAGCTACATGGGCTATTGTCGTGCTTGGCTTATTCTTTGAGAAGTTATCCATGAGTATTTGTACAACCAAGTACTGGGTATTTGTACAACCATGCACTGGCATACGTCCGGTCAACTGGTGCGGGAATTAAATGTCTGTACAGCAGTGACTGCCGTGCTCCTCGGACAACAGGATACGTGGCGATCTATTTATAGACTTTGCTGATTAATATTTGCTTGTCGTAATGTTGCATAACGAAAAGCTCCCCCTGCAGGACGTAATTCGCACTATGCTCTCGCTACAAACTTCATGTCTGTCCTTTAATGCAAAAATACACCGTTTACAGTAAATTTGGCTAGGAAAATTGATGAAAGGCTGAATGGGTGGACGAGTATTTAACCCTTATGCGGCTGGTGGCTAACTTGGCCATTACAAACTGATCCAAAAAATCTGAAAAATGACTGGAATCCTGGCATATGGGTAATCATCTGAGGGTACTTAGCGTGTCCTTTCCAATGAATACCAATATGGCAAGGTTTAGATGATTTTGAAAAATATATATTTCCTTTATGTGCCTCAGACGAAAGCAGCCTCAGCATTGGAAGGGTTGATACAGGTGGGCTCCGACATTGAGAAATTACAGGCAGACCACGCGAGCATAGACGGTAAACTAGCTGAACCCTGTTTGAACTTAGATGAGCAATAACAATAGAAAACCAAATACCCATTATTAATATATGTTATATAATGTGTCGGGTAGGAAGCTTTTACGTCGCTATTGGATTAAAGCCAGCAAAGTGAATTAACTCATTTTCACCTGGAGTGAACTTACAGTTCGAAAACGAGAAATAAGATTCCTAAATATGGTGATATTTGAAAACAATATTTAAACAGAAATCGCTGAGGTTGATTACAATAACTTTTTTTATATAAAAAAGTTTCGCAAAATAATGCTTTTGTTGTCAAGATATATCGTACCGTGTCAATACTTTCCGGACGTAAATGCGTTAATAACTATTGAGGGTGGTCAGCAGGTACACTGGTCAGTACCCGCACACCACAAACTAGAGAGAACACATACACACGGTTCTTTCCCCTATATCACTCTAGCGATGGGATCAAAAGACACAATGATGTTAGGGACTATGACGGAGTGGTGCATTACTTCATCAGTTTCCTTTATTATCTGTTTGCTCCTTTTCTGGGTGATTCTGCCGCTGGTTCTACCGAGGCTTGTCAAATCGTACGGGACTCTTTCAACGAAGGATTCATTGGTCTGGAGATCGAAGTAAGTTCAACCTAATAACAATCACAGTGACAGCCTGACAATTTTGATGAAATCATACAGAAAACAGCTAAGTAAGAAAAAATATTTGATGGAGAAATGTTAGTCAGGACATTACCAACAACTCTCCTTCAAATATTTTGTGAAATCAGTTAACAGTTAAAAGTATCGTAGAACCAGACGACAATAGTACTCTTAAGCATTAATGGGTTAACACATTTACATAACAAGACTACTTCCATATACACAAGAGTTGTCCAGGCTTTCAAATCCTGGAGCACACACAAGTGGTCCTGGGGCACAGCAATTTTCTGCTGGGTGATTTGCGAAAAACCATTTGGAATGTTGTAACCTGGTGGCACTACCATAATAGCCATGTAGCAATACTGAAAACATATCAATCAATAGGTGGTATCAAGTATGGATTGCATACGTTTTCTACTTAAGAATGGAAGTGAAACATTACACAAGAGATTTTGGTCGTGCTTCGGTGAGGTTTGCTGGGTTAAGCGGTGTTTAAGGTGATAATTTAGTACACTTAGATTATCACCACTAGGTGGTGTCCTTGGCTGGCCCCTAAGATATAGCTTCCTATGGGGGGGGGGGGGGGGGGGGGGGGGGGAGGGGGTGATTCGAAACAGGAAATACACGCCAATCTTGTAGGATTATTACTGCACACAAAATGCAGGTCAAAGGCTGCTAGCAATCCTTAGAAGGAACAGCCTCGCCGTACTTCCACCTTCAGGGGAAAATGAGTTTAAAAGCAGTTTTATTGGATATTACTCGTTATCAACGCTACCATTAATCTATCATGTATTATGAAGGTGGAACCCTTTGCCCAGTAATACAAAGGTCACTTAACTATATCATTTTACGTGAGCTTTACGAGAAAAGATACACTACACTTACTAGGGAAAACAAAACACACTTATGATACCCTCATGTACTCCAACATTTATCTTATCTCGAGGAACAATTGCGGCTACTTCTAGAAGTAGTTCCTTATCAGCATTCACTGCCTCACCTCATTTGGTTAGCAGCACTTGTCCACAGATAGACAGCAAGCTTGGGCCACAGTATACAGGCATCTCTGTAAGAAGGCTAATTTAAGCCCTTACATTTAACTGAATACAAAAATGTGTACAAGTATGTTACACACTTGTGCAGTTTAACATTTAGACAGGCACAGATGAAAAAGTATGATTTAGACACTTGTAAGATATTTTAAAATCTATATTATTTTGGGTAAAAATTTAAAATCAACTTTATTATCATCACATAATCATCTATAATACCCTTTATTCACTAATCTTTGGGAAGTTACCTTAGAAAATCACTATTTCTAGGTTTCTGAACAGCTTGTGTGAGTTAAGTGAGGGTTAAGGGAGCCCCCAACCACCCTTAGCTGTTGCTTTGTTTTACTGGCCATAAGTGCTAAGTGAGGCGTAAGATGATCTTTGGAGATAAGAGTGCTTTGTATTACTGGGCCCAGTACGTTAGTACCTGAAATCGCACATCTCTTAGGTTTGTTGTTCCAAAAACATTCTTGTCATCATATTACTTATACAGTATGCACATTTGACAATTTACACAGAATGAAACATGCACGCATACATTTTTAGAATGATACAGAATACCCATAGACAAGAGAAGTAAAAAAGAAGCCCCCTGAAATAGAATAAGGATGATTTGTATGATATTACAATAAAGAGTACAGACATTTAATTCCTGCACCTGTCGACCGGACGTCTGCCTTTTGGATCTCCGTGTGGTCTGGTGACTCGATGTAAAACATCCTAGATGTATAGCTTGGTGTAATATATGCATCCCCGAATTGAGTAAAACGATTTGTGTGTGTATATATGTATGTATGTATATATATATATATATATATAAATATATATATATATATATATATATATATATACATATATATATATATATATATATATATATATATATATATATATATATATATATATATATATATATATATATATATATATATATATATATATATATATATACATTTTACTTTTTTCCATTTTCCAGGATGGTATCTACTCTCCATGCCATTGTTGTCAGCACGATGGCATTGTATACCTTGGTTCAAGAGGAGCCCATTCATCAGGATCACATGTTGTAGGTTTAATTTTGTCCACATCTTATATATGCCTTGTTAGCATTTTAGAAATAGTACTTTTAAATATATAAATTCCTTAACAAATTGTTCATTATACCAACAAACAACAAACGCCATCAAGAGAGAAAAAATTGTATAATGTATTGCCTTTAAAGTTTATCTTTAGGCCACAAATAGTTTATTTCGGTTTGTGCCTCAAATTAAATTGTATGATGCGCAAGAAATTATGTACCTGAAGGTCCTCAAAACATCTGACTCAAAGGCAAGTGAACTGAGAAAAGCCAAATAAGCGCCAAAAGGTTAACCACTGTGTCCAGATTGTTAAGTGAGGTCAGCCAAAATTCTCGAAACAAAGGCAAACCTCTAAATGTATCTGAGTGAGTGAATGAATGAGGGTCTAAAGGCACTTTTGCACACAAAGGCCGTTTAATGCCATGAAACGCCCTTTGTCATTGTTGAAGAACATTGATAAAGCATAATAATTTTAGGTGAAAGAAGAAAAAGAGAGAAAGTGTAGAGCCTTTAGTTTGAAAAGGGATCAAGGGATCTTTTAAATACTAGTACATGGTATCCGTAGACACATCCCCCTTCGTATATAAAGCCAGAAGGGTACCACACCAGCTTAGGATTCTCCTGTAGATACCAACTCCTATTGCACACCCTTGAGAAAGCCAATAGGGTGGGGTTCTAAATCCATCTGGAAAAGGCACTAAACTGAAGAATAAAGTAAAAGCTATGAACTAATTTAAATTGTATATTCCATTCCTAATCGTTCCTGGTGTGCACACATTTAAGCAACACAAGCAAGCTCCTTCTTGTAAGAACTGGCAATCTGTCCTTAAACCTACAGCAGAATTGGAAAAGAATCATAAACTATTCTTAATTGAAGAATACAACACCCACTGACATCAGTCTGGTTTTTTGTTTAGAGCTTAGCCATTTCACACCCATGATAGTTTGTGAGCATGTGAATATGGGAAGTGTGTGGTGAGGATGTGTTCTGTCATGAGCATTACAACTGGAATACCGAGAAAATGCTAAATCACTATCATGAGACTTTCTGTTCTGATTATGGAGAGGAGGAAAGGGTGTTTTGGGATGTCTGGTGTTTGATGTGCTTGCAAAGTGTGTTAAATGTAAGTCAACTCTCTTTTCCTAGCAGGGTTATGTTATAACTGCATGCTTTTGCTCACTATTAGCTTTTCTGTGTACCCGTGCATTCAAGTTCATTATCAAAGCCAAGAAAAGTATATTCATGTGTCTGTTCACTTATTTTGGCTCTAAATATTATTCACAGGTTTTTTCTCTTCCAGGGGATTCTCAATGACAACTTATTTCAGCGCAGCAATACTGACTGGATACATGATTTCAGGTGAGAGGGAAAGAGTAAAGATTTGGAGATAAAGTTTAGAGAGATTATCAGGAAGTTAAATAGAAACAAAAAAAGAAATAATGCATGAAATCAAAGAGGGAGAATAAGACGTCTGAGTGGGAGGCAGGCGTGAACAAACGTTTAAAAAAGGCTCATCGCAGACAAAGGCCATTTACTGCTATAAGATATCATCAAAAGATTTTCTTTTGTCATTGTTTAAGAACAATGGTACAGCATAATCATTCTAGGTGAAAGAAGAGAAAGAGGGAGAGTAAGAGGAGAGGCTTCAGATCCAATTAGGAGCAAAGGATCTTTTAGATTAATGGTATCCATAGATAGATCCACACATCCCCTTTCTTGTATATGGCAAGAAGGGTGCCACACCGGTTAGGGTTCACAAGAAGGTGCCAACGCAACTCCTAGTGCACACCATCGAGCAAGCCAAGAGGGTGTGCCCCTTGTGGGCTGTCTGAGTGAGAAGACAGAAAACAGGTTTGGTTTTAGTCAAATGAGATAGAGAATGATATAGATATGAGTCCTAGTGCATGTTAGGAGGTGAGAGAGAGCGACAAAAGAATGAAATGAGAAATCAGAGTGTAAGGATGAAACAATAGAAATGAGAAAGTTTCGGTTAATATTAGGGTGGCTGATGGAGTTAATTATGAATATGATTTCATTTTGAGTTTAAAGGGGAACTTGGGGAAGAACAAATCATAGGTGTATATGAAAGTTCATGAACATAGCTCAACATCTGTCATAAACAGGGAAGCCCTAGAGCTCCAAACAAAGAGAAATCTAAAATTGCAATTAGTAAATAGCACCCCCTGCTGTGGTCAGTGTTATAAGCACAGAGCTAGGGGCAGCAAGCACAGAGCTAGGGGCAGATTGCCACCAAAATGAAAGACATGGCCGCTGCCAGGGGCTGGGCAGGATGATGACAATATGCAAAAATCTCCCCTCATGGGATCACTGAGAGAAAAAGAAGGGCAGCATCCTGTTCTTGAAGTGTATTACTTTCATATAAGCTGATATGTATGTGAGTGTTTAGGGCCCCTTTTAGTATGTTCAAGCCTACACCCACTTTGTACTTAAGCTAAACAGTCTAACTGAAAGCAAAGTACAGGATAAAATGTGTCTAAACAATAAACCCCATAAGCTATCCTTACAATGGGAGAAAGCATACCATGAATTCAGAAACAAATGAAAAAAACGTAAAGAAAATAAATGGGAGGAAGGGGGGGGAGGAAAGAAATACTATTCTGCGCAATGTGCTTATATACTTGTTTTTGTTTTAGACATGGTCACTATGCTCTGGTATCAGGATCCATTACTTGAAGCTATATATCTCATCCACCATCCTCTTGCCATCGTGATGTGTATTTATTATCCGGTAAGATTTTAAATAATTTTTTTGATAAAATGGGATTGTGGGATTTTAACTAAGCAATATCTTTCAATAGTATTTTGTTAAAATGTGGTTGTGTTAGGCAACTAAGCAATGGAACTAAACATCCTTCTGTTTTTTGGTACTTAAAGAAGGCTTGGTACCCATCATGTGTTTTATGTGCTTATGTATTTGCATTGCTATGGCCTACTGCCCTGATATCCAAGTGGTGTAAGGTGTAGCCACTCATTCCTCGCTCTTTCTGAACCCAGATTGGAATCAGGCCGGGCCATATGAAAGATTTGCCAGTTACATTGGGCTAGGTAGTGTTTTCTCCAGCTACACCGGGTCCCTCCATCACCTATAACTGGCTAGTTATGTCTTTGTGCTTTATGTCAGAAAAGTGATGTTAAACAAAATTCCACATCCTGAAACTAATAAGCATTTTCAATCAGAGTTTCTTTAATGTAATTCATAAACATACTTGCAATGGTTTATCAGTCGCCTAACATAGCAAAAAGACACTTGATTACTGCAATGTAAGATACAGTCAAACTTGGGCAAAAGACCACTTCTCTTAAAGGACCACTTGCTGTGAACGACCACTTTTAGAACCCCCCAAGGCTATTTCCTGTATATTTTACCTTAATTAAACGACCACTTGCTTGACGCAACCAACAACCATGAAATCTTATCCCTAACAGTAAATGGCCCTTCATTCAACGGCCACTTGAATGCCAAGACGCCTTGTCTATTGGATTAATATATACGAAAGTCAGCTAATCTCAGAAAGAATGAATGACAAGATTCAGACGGATGCCATAACTACTGGACTTTTCTCTGGGACTTTTCTAAGGCATTCGACAAACCCACAAGGAAATGAAAACTTTTCCATTAGGGAATTAGAGGAAAAAACCCTGTCCAACAGGTCTCAGAGCGTAGTGGTGGAGGAATTTTCATCTGACAATGCCCCAGTCCTCTCTGGAGTCCCAAAAGGCAATGTTTTAGGCCCCCTACTCTTCCTCATGTACATTGATGACCTGCCAGAATGTGTATCTTCCGATACTGATATCTTTGCCCAAGACACCCTACTTCATTGGCTGCTTCCTTCGCTGGATGACGCAATAGCTCTACAGGCTGATCTGACATCACTAGAAAAGTGGGAGCGGAAATGGAGTTTGGACTTCAACCCATCAACATTTGAGGTCCTCCACATAACCAACAAACGCAACCCAGTCAACTCAGAGTACCATCTACATGGAGATCAACTAGGAGTTCCGAAAGGCAGAAAGAATCTGGGTGTCACCATAACCAAAGTTAACCTGGAAGAAACACATAGAGAGGGCCGTTAAGAAAGCCAACTTCCCGAGCATTCCTCCAACGTAACTTTTATGAAATGCCTTAACAGCATCAAAGAACTCAGATACAAAACCCTAGTTAGACCCATCATCATGTACGCCTCCACAATATGGGACCCGTACACCATCATATGCATCAACAAAATTGAGATGGTCCAGAGGAGAGCGCCTAGGTTTGTCTGCAGCGACCACAGTCACCACTGCAGTGTAACAGTCATGCTATAAACCCTTGGATGGACTTCCCTGGAAAGACAAGGAACAGAGGCTAAAGCTACGATGATGTATAGGATAGTCGAGAACCTCATTGCTATATCCCCACCAAGACATACCTCCACCCAGCTATATGCTCCCTTCACAAAAACGTCCAACCAGCAACCTGTATTTACTGCTTCAATCAATCCATCTTTCCATGAGCCGTGAGAGTCTGGAACAGTATCCCCAGCAATGTTGCCCTGTCCTGTACCATAGACAGCTTCGAGGGTGCCGTGGGTACCCTAGGTCTCAGCAAGGCCTAGAGCAGCAATGTTTTTAAATCTTCTTAAATGTTTGTAATTTTTAACAAACACCAAGTAGGGTACTTGACACATTCTCACACTGTGAATTCTCACAATACTTATCTATGAGTCATGCACTAAAATAGGAGGAAGTAGAAGTGTATATATATATATATATATATATATATATATATATATATATATATATATATATATATATATATATATATATATATATATATATATACATATATATATGTATATATATATATATATATATATATATATATATATATAAATATGTATATATATATATATATATATATATATATATATATATATATATATATATATTACATGGTTGTGTGAGTATGCAATAAAGTGAAATGTTTTTTTTTACTTCATATCTCTTTTTTTTCAATTTTAAGATAAATAAAAGGCTTACAATGGTTGGAACACTGCTAATATTTACTGAGGCTTCAACACCTTTTATGCATCTGCGGTGAGTATATCAATTCGATTTTGTATCCATCTTCTCTCTCTCTCTCTCTCTCTCTCTCTCTCTCTCTCTCTCTCTCTCTCTCTCTCTCTCTCTCTCTCTCTCTCTCTCTCTCTCTCTCTCTCTCTATATATATATATATATATATATATATATATATATATATATATATATATATATATATATATATATATATATATATATATATATATATATATATATGTATATATATTTATATATGTATATATATATATATATATATATATATATATATACATATATATATGTATATATATATACATATATATATATATATATATATATATATATATATATATATATATATATATATATATATATATATATATATATATAAGTATATACATGAATCGATACATATTTACATAATTCTGAGCTTTTACCATTATTCAACTCAACCTGTTTTTCACCATTTTCCTCTTTGCTAGCGAACGAACTGTGCCATGGTTGAATAACAACTGCAAACGATATAATGAACGTTATCTGCTTGTTTTGCTTTGTTTTGTTTTCAGGTGGTTTTTGAAGAAGTTTGGATATGCGAGGTCATCGTATGAAGTCAGGCTCAACCGCTGGGCTTTTCGATGCATGTTTTTCATCTGTCGAGTTCTGATTCTTCCCTTGATTTTCCATGACATGTATATCGTTTATGCCACTGACATCTACGACCAATATCGTTATGAATTGATGCTCGTGTTATTAATTACGGCCTTTCCTACGACCCTGCTCAACATCTACTGGTTCTACGTCATGTGTTATGGATATTGGAAGGAAGTTTCAGCAACAGATACAACACAGAAGAAAGATTAGATCAGTCTTTGCCATGAATAGACATGATGCCCTTCACTTGACATAGTTATAGTACAGACATTTAATTCCTGCATCAGGCGACCGGACGTCTGCCAATGTCTGGTTGTACGAACACCCATGGAAAACAATAACTTTGAGTTCCGCCATGTCATCCATACATCCATGTCCAGAAAACTAGGTTGAAATCCAACGTGCGGTCGTGTATCATGCACAGACCGCCCAGGCATTTCGGGCAGGAATTAAAAGTAGGTTGGAACTAGAGAAATTAAATTCCACTATATCTAGTACCCGAATAACTTAATTGTTTTTGATATCACTGAAATTAAATCGTTTACATCATAGGCATGTCATCTGTAATACAGTAGGCATTTTATATACCAAAAGCATATAGTCTATCGGCTACTTTGATAAAAGCATCTGGGTCAATTTCATTTCCAATTAAATACATTCCGCAAGGGGCACACCCTATTGACTAATTGGTCAAAGGTGTGCTATCAGAGCTGGCACATCCCAGGGAACCTGCTCGCCTTATAAAAGAAGGGGTATGTGTAGAACTGTCTATGGTAACCATGCATCTAAAAGATCCCTTGGTCCTCTTTGGACCTGAAGGCTTTGCTCTTACTCTCCCTCTTTTTCTTCTATCACTCAGAATTATCATGTTTTGTCAAGGTTCTACAACATCTAAGGACCACCTTTTGGTATATTGTATTGCACTAAATGGCCTTTGTGTTCCAATGTGACTTTAAACCCTCATTCATTCATTCCAATCAAATATAGTTCTTTGAAGTCAGTTGCCATTGGATGGTACAAACATACTTGGTATTATCTATCCTAAATGGAAGACATTTAAATGAGGTTCAAGAGTGAATATTATATGATAAATAGCTATTTTTGAACTAACATTCTCGGTTGACCTTCATATTGGTGACCTTTTGACCTTTGGTGACCTCACTTTGAGTTTAAACTCAGACATGATGGAAATACTGGATGGAGAGCAATAAAAGACACATTTTGAAAGATAAACCACTGCTCTGTGTTAATCATTGCCATACATATCTTGAGGCTACATATAGTCAGCGACCCAAATTACGGATTTATTGGCATCAGTTTTTCCTTTTTGATGACAGCACATATGTAATAACCAAGTGCCTGTGTTTGATATCATTGTCTTCCTCAAAAACTTCCAGGCCAAACAATTGCAATTGATGAAACCGGTACCCTCTGACAGCGATCTTACTGATAAGGGTAACATTTTCACTTTGACCCCATTTTTGTGACTTTTCTACTGACCTAAATACTAAAGTAATCTATAATACAATGATAGCGATGCTTAGAGGATATCAAAACACATATTTTGAATGGTGAACCACTGCTCTGCGTTGATTATTACAAAAGACATATAGACATTTTAGTTTCCCCTACCCCAGAATTCTACCTTAATTTTGCTACCTGATTGACAAGGAATGATGCCATTTTTCTCGCTTATTGCAGGGTTACAAAAAGTCTACCCTGATTTATTTTATCTGTGGGATAGCCAGCTACAATAATATGGAGAGTAACTTAGGGTACATCTCCTGCACACGAAAACCCACCCAGCCCATAGACTATAATGATGTCAGAGACTTTTACAGAGTGGTGCATTACTTCAACAGTTTCCTGTGTTATATGCTTGCTCCTTTTCTGGGTGATTCTGCCGCTGGTTTTGCCGAGACTTGTCAAACTGTACGGGTCTCTTTCAACGAAGGATTCATTGGTCTGGAGATCGAAGTAAGTTTAACCTGATAACAATCACAGTGACAGCCTGACAATTTTGATGAGATCTTACCGGAAACAGCAAAGTTTGAAAAATATTTGATGGAGAAATGTTCGTCAGGACATTTACAACAACTAACCTTCATTTATTTTGTGAAATCAGTTATTGTTAAAAGTATCGTAGAACCAGACAACAATAGCTGGAAGTTCTCTTAAGCATTACTTGGTAAACACATTTACATCACAGGACTACTTCCATATACACAGGGTTGTCGACGTTTTCAAATCCTGGAGCACAGACAATTGGTCCTGGAGCACAGCAAGTTTTGTTCGGCGCTGTGCGAAACATCATTTGGAATGTTGTAACCTGGCCGCACGACCATATTAGCCATGTAGAAATAATGAAGGCATATCAATCAATTGGTGGTATCAAGTATGCATTGTATACGTTTTCTACTTAGGAATGGAAGTGAAACATTACACAAGAGATCTTGGTAGTACTTCAAGGAGGTTTCCTGAGTTAAGCGGTGTTTAAGGTGATATTGTAGTTCACCTAGATTATAGCCACTAGGTGGTGTCCATGTCTGGCCCCTAAGAATGGATATCAAAACAAAAGATTACAAATGAGTAGTGTTCACGTACCACAAATCTAAACCTAGCAACTTTCTATTGTGGTATGGTTAAGAGAACAAAAGGCGCGGCCTTGTGGGTCTTCCTTGCTAAATTGGTCCCGAAGGCCATGGCTGTCTCCATTAATTTTGCAGATTCATTCGAGCTAGACCGTTTTGACCAACATTTTCATCTCATTTTTTTGGCTGAAAGTAAATAATGATACAGTCTTCGAAGCCAGTATTTTAGAATGTGACAGATATGAACCCCCTCTATGTGCAAGGTCATGTCACATGTACCTTGAATTCTGACAGGACCTGAAAATCAGAATCCGCTGTTGAGTTAGGACCTTGCCCCTTACATAATACATGAATGATCATATGGTAGACTCTCATTTTCAAGTAAAGGGTGAGTCTTGACATTTTGCCAAAAAGCAAAACACATCCAGATATGTTCTTCAAGGGTGCCACATTACCTCAAAATTTAACATTATTCTGCAACTATGAGATGTAACCTTTACAATAGCATAAGTGCCGTTGTCTTCATTAAACTCAGTTTTCAGATATTCAAGTTTTAAAAATAACCCGTGTATCAAGTAGGGTTCTACCTTAAAGGGTATTGTTTGGTCGCTTTGTTATTGCCCAACAAATGCTTCCTATGAGGGGGGAGTGGGTCGAGACAGGAAATACACTCCAGTCTAGGAGGATTATTACTGTACACAAAATGCAGGTCAAAGGCTGCTAGCAATCCTTGGAAGGAACAGCCTCACTGTACTTCCACCTTCAGAACTCGTTATTAACGCTACCATTAATGTATCATGTATTATGAAGGTGGAACCCTTTGCCCAGTAATACAAAGGTCACTCAACTATATCATTTTACGTAAGCTCTACAAGAAAAGATACACCACACTTACTAGGTAAAACAAAACACCCTTATGATACCCTCATGTACTCCAACATTTATGATCATCTTATCTCGAGGAACAATTGCCACTACTTCTAGGAGTAGCTCCTTATCAGCATTCACTGCCTCACCTCCTGTGGTTGGTAGCAATTGTCCAAAGATGGACAGCAAGCTTGGGCCACAATATACCGGCATCTCTGTAAGAAAGCTAACTCAAGCCCTTACATTTAACTGACTACAAGAATGTGTACAGGTATGTTACACACTTGTGCAGTTTAACATTTAGACAGGCAAAGATGAAAAAGTATTATTTAAACACTTGTAAAATATTTGACAATCTGTAATATTTTGGGTAAAAAGATAAAATCAACTTTTTTATTATATGTAAGCACGAATCTGAAGAAATAAAGGGCAATAAAGTAAACGAACAAGAATATAATTAAAAGGGGATAAGAGGGGCTTGTATGACCAGAAATAATGCCATCTAGGAAATAAAAGAAAAATCACCAATGCCACACTTAAAGGGGAAACCTATGGTGAAGGGAATGTCCGTCTAGACTGCCATATGGAATTCCATAATGCTCGACCGAATTCTTTTTCTGTATTTAGATCTGGATAGGTATTAAGATTTAGATCTGGATCTACATTCAGAATTTCTTTGAATTAGCATCTCGTTTATTTTTTTTTTTGCATAACTAGAGATGGTCATTGATTGAATTTAAAAAAATGTAAATGAGAAAAATTTAATTTTAAATTTAGAATTGAGAACCCCAAACTACACTATTGATAAAAAATGATATTTCCTAACCTGGGAATCATTTTACAATATTTATAACCATTGTAATATTCACGTAAGCTATGCAAGGCTTTTGAAAAAAAAGAATTATGAATATTGAAATTGATTTATGACTATTGATAAACATAACGTTCTTTCATTTGTAAGCAAATAAATGAATTCTCATTCTTAGTTATTTTTCTTTTATTTCCTAGAAGGCATTATTTTTGGTCATACAAGCCCCTCTTGTCCCCTTGTAATTATATTCGCATTCGTTTTCTTTAATACCCTTTATTTCTTCAGATTTGTGCTTACATATATTCTCTCTCTCTCTCTCTCTCTCTCTCTCTCTCTCTCTCTCTCTCTCTCTCTCTCTCTCTCTCTCTCTCTCTCTTTCCATGTCCGATGCTCAACATACCTAAATTCCGTCCATTAAACACAGATACCATGTTGTCCTTGTATGGATAATATGGCACGGGGTTTCCCCTTCACCATAGGTTCTACCCTTCAATTGCGACATAAGTGACCAAAGCGCATCAACATGCACACCCAGAAACGACTCAACATGCATTCTTCTATATCTGGCCAAATGATATTGATAAATGCAGGTTGAATCGTTTTCGCCATGTTGAATCGTTCTGAATCAAGTTGAATCGTTTTCAGTCAGGTTGCATGATTTATTCCAAATGTTGAATTTTATGTCAAATTGCGTTCCATAAAAGACGGAGACGGGAGTTAGTAGCGAGAGGATAGAGCGAATTACGTCCTGCATGGTGAGATCCTCGTTAGGGCTGTTCCATTTAAAAATGTGTGGGGGGTGGGGGGGGGCAGAAGATTCCTAAGGGGGGGGGGGTCTGAATTATTCTATTTTACGATCACTTTTTAAATACTGTTTTCAAATCTCTCTCTCTCTCTCTCTCTCTCTCTCTCTCTCTCTCTCTCTCTCAATCTCTCTCTCTCTCTCTCTCTCTATATATATATATATATATATATATATATATATATATATATATATATATATATTTATATATATATATATATATATATATATATTTGAAGAATAGTTTTTATCTTCATTTACGATTATCACGTACACTACTGGTACAAACGCTTCAATGAACTTAACAGGCTTAACTCCAGTAGCGACGTGGAAGCTTTCTGAGCAACAAATGATCTCTAACCTCTGCTATAAAGCTTCTACCGTATATAGGGATTAAGATTTAAGGTCGAAACTAACAGCTCTATTCAAACCTTCCATTGCTAGTGCTACTTTCGTTTAAAGCGCAAGGACTTTAGCGAAGACCATAAAGTATAGTACTCAGTCTGTGCATATTTTGATAAGAATGACATCATCCTGATTTTAACTCTCCAAATATATTTGAAAACCATTTTAAGCCTATCGTGTTGGTATTCATTGGATAGATCTCACTGAGCACTCTCAGATGAGTACCCATGTGCCAGGGTTTCAATCATTTACAGCTTTTTTGCATTATATTGTATTTGCAAAATTAGCCACCACTAGCATAAGGGTCAAGCATACTGTAAAACCCATAATTATCGCGCTCCTTTTAATTTCAAGCATTTCGCGCTTGGTGATGATAACGCGTATATTACTGGCGCTGATATACGTTCAAAATAGCATAACAATGCCCCATCTAGCGGTGATACAGTTGATGCGTGTAATTAAATGGCCGCGCTCGCATTCACACGACAGTTGCATGAATAAAAAGGGGCGTGGTTATAAAGGGTTTTACAGTAGGCCATAGAAAGTACTCGTCGTAATGCTGGTCTCCCACATACGAATTTTAAGGTACGACAAGGTGCGAATTAAAAGGTCGTAGTTTTTCGTGTGTTGTCGTGATTTATCGCGGTTGTTCGCAGTGAGTCTTAGGTTTTCGTAGGCAATGCTGCGAATTTAAAAAAAAGTTTTACATGTAAAACTTTTGCGTGCGACAAAAATTCTGTCGTAGGGAAGTATTTTTTGGCGAACATTGGCGTACATTGTTGAACATCGTATCGTAATATGTCGTACATAGTCGTATGTAATCGTACATATACGTACATTTGCCTACACTACCGCTATAAACGTGACCTACTTCAGAATGAAAAATTAGATTATTGGCCAAAATGTATCATACAAAGCCACGAATTGATGGTGAATTTACCACATATCGTAGTGTACTTACCAATTTTGCCATTTTTAGTTTGAACATATTCGTAGATAATCGAATATTGTCGTAAGTAGACGTACAACTGGCATATATATACGTATGTATGACGTAATTATTCGTGTTTATGTCGTGCATATTCGCACACATACGCGCTTTCATATCTACGAATATGTTCGCCTACTTGCGACTTACTATAATTGAAAACGTATAGTATCGCACATCTGATGTTGCAGTCGTACATCAATCGTACCTGCTGTCGTGGGATGTCGTATTCTTTCGTAGTTGAACGTGCATATCTCACGAATGAAGAAAAACAGCAATTTTGTAGGCAATTCGTGGCTTCAAGTGTACACTTGTTCGCACATTAAATTCGTATGTGGGAGACCAGCATTAAGCAACTAAATGCGACAGGCTGTTTCTGAGACACTCTGGACTATGGTTACTCATCTGAGAGTACCCAGTGAGAGCTTTCCAATGAATACCAACGTTGTACGATTTGGATGATTATGAAACATCTTTATGTCCTTGTGCTTTGGACGAAAGTAGCCTCAGCATTGGAAGAGCTTATATAGCTGGGCTTCAATATTGAGGAATTGCAGGCAGGTAGCACAGACGGTAAACTAGCTGAACCCTGTTTGAACAACAATAGAAAACCAAATACCCGTTATTGATACGATTGGTTATTCGTTGGGTAATACGCTTCTACGTCGCTATTGGAGTGAGGCCAACAAGGCGAATTAACTCATTTTCACCTGGAGTGTACATACAGTTCGTAAACGTGAAGTAAATGTCCTAAGATATGGTAATATTTGAAAACAATATTTAAAAAGAGATCACTAAGGTTAATATCAATAACTTTTTTTATCAAATATTTCTCGAAATATTGCTTTGTTTTCAACATATTTTTCGACAGTATCAGAATACTCACCAGACTCTGAATGTGTTAATAACTACTAGGGGTGGTCAGCAAATACACTACTGTGGTCAGTACACGCACACCAGAAACTAGAAGGATCACATACACACAGTTCTCTCCACTGTATCACTCTAGCGATGGGATCAAAAGACACAATGATGTTAGGGACTATGACGGAGTGGTGCATTACTTCATCAGTTTCCTTTATTATCTGTTTGCTCCTTTTCTGGGTGATTCTGCCGCTGGTTCTACCGAGACTTGTCAAATCGTACGGGTCTCTTTCAACGAAGGATTCATTGGTCTGGAGATCGAAGTAAGTTCAACCTAATAACAATCACAGTGACAGCCTGACAATTTTGATGAAATCATACAGAAAACAGCTAAGTAAGAAAAAATATTTGATGGAGAAATGTTAGTCAGGACATTACCAACAACTCTCCTTCAAATATTTTGTGAAATCAGTTAACAGTTAAAAGTATCGTAGAACTAGACGACAATTGTACTCTCAAGCATTAATGGGTTAACACATTTACATAACAAGACTACTTCCATATACACAAGAGTTGTCCAGGCTTTCAAATCCTGGAGCACAGACAAGTGGTCCTGGAGCACAGCAATTTTTGCTTGGCGCTGCGCGAAAAATCATTTGGAATGTTTTAACCTGGTGGCACTACCATAATAGCCATGTAGCAATACTGAAAACATATCAATCAATAGGTGGTATCAAGTATGGATTGTATACGTTTTCTACTTAAGAATGGAAGTGAAACATTACACAAGAGATTTTGGTCGTACTTCCGGGAGGTTTGCTGGGTTAAGCGGTGTTTAAGGTGACAATTTAGTACACTTACATTATCACCACTAGGTGGTGTCCTTGGCTGGCCCCTAAGATATAGCTTCCTATGGGGGGGGGGGGGGGGGGCTGGGGAGTGATTCGAAACAGGAAATACACGCCAATCTAGTAGGATTATTACTGCACACAAAATGCAGGTCAAAGGCTGCTAGCAATCCCTAGAAGGAACAGCCTCACCGTACTTCCACCTTCAGGGGAAATGATTTTAAAAGCAGTTATATTGGAAATTACTCGTTATCAACGCTACCATTAATCTATCATGTATTATGATGGTGTAACCCTTTGCCCAGTAATACAAAGGTCACTTAACTATATCATTTTAAGTGAGCTTTACGAGAAAAGATACAATACACTTACTAGGGAAAACAAAACACACTTATGGTACCCTCATACACTCCAACATTTATGATCATCTTATCTCGAGGAACAATTGCCGCTACTTCTAGGAGTAGCTCCTTATCAGCATTCACTGCCTCACCTCCTGTGGTTAACAGATTGACAGCAACCTTGGGCCACAGTATACAGGCATCTCTGTAAGAAAGCTAATTTAAGCCCTTACATTTGACTGACTACAAAAATGTGTACAAGTATGTTACACACTTGTGCAGTTTAACATTTAGATAGGCACAGATGAAAAAGTAAGAGTTAGACACTTGTAACATTTTAAAATCTATATTATTTTGGGTAAAAATTTAAAATCAACTTTATTATTATCACATAATCACCTATATTACCTTTTATTCACTAATCCTTGGGAAGTTCCCTTAAAAGAATCACTATTTCTAGGTTTCTGAACAGCTTGTGTAAGTTCAGTGAGAGTTAGGGGAGCCCCTTACCACCCTTAGCTTTTGCTTTGTTTTACTGGCCATAAGTGCTAAGTGAGGCGTAAGATGATCTTTGGAGATAAGAGTGCTTTGTATTACTGGGCCCAGTACGTTAGTACCGGAAATCACACATCTCGTAGGTTTGTTGTTCCAAAAACATTCTTGTCATCATATTACTTTAAACAGTGCGCACATTTGACAATTTACACAGAATGAAACATGTACGCATACATTTTTAGAATGATATAGAATACCCATAGACAAGAGAAGTATAAAAGAAGCCCACTGAAATGGAATAAGGATGATTTGTATGATATTACAATATAGAGTACAGACATTTAATTCCTGCAACTGTCGACCGGACTTCTGCCTTTTGGATCTCCGTGTGGTCTGGTGACTCGATGTAAAACATCCTAGATTTATAGCTTGGTGTAATATATGCATCCCCGAATTGAGTAAAACGATTTGTGTAAAAAAAGTGCATCTTATAAGCCTGAGATCACAGAATATACACACACACACACACACACATATATATATATATATATATATATATATATATATATATATATATATATATATATATATATATATATATATATATATATATATATATATACATATATATATATATATATATATACATATATATATATATATATATATATATACATATATATATATATATATATATATATATATATATATATATACATATATATATATATATATATATATATGTATATATATATATATATATATATATATATATATATATATATATATATATATATATATATATATATATATATATGTGTGTGTGCATATATGTATGTATGTATATATTTATATATATATATATATATATATATATATATATATATATATATATATATATATATATATATATATATATATATATATATATATATATATATCCTTAGCTTACTGAACATTTAACTTTTTTCCATTTTCCAGGATGGTATCTACTCTCCATGCCATTGTTGTCAGCACGATGGCATTGTATACCTTGGTTCAAGAGGGGCCCATTCATCAGGATCACATGTTGTAGGTTTAATTTTGTCCACATCTTATATATGCATTGTTAGCATTTTAGAAATAGTACTTTTAAATATATAAATTCCTTAACAAATTGTTCATTATACCAACAAACAACAATCGCAATCAAGAGAGAAAAATTCGTATAATGTATTGCCTTTGAAGTTTATCTTTAGGCCACAAATAGTAGATTCCTTTTAAAAAGTTTATTTCGGTTTGTGCCTCAAATTAAATTGTATGATGCGCAAGAAAATATGTACCTGAAGGTCCTCAAAACATCTGGCTCTAAGGCAAGTGAACTGAGAAAAGCCAAATTAGCGCCAAAAGGTTAACCACTGTGTCCAGATTGTTAAGTGAGGTCAGCCAAAATATTCGAAACAAAGGCAAACCTCTAAATGTATCTGAGTGAGTGAATGAATGAGGGTCTAAAGGCACTTTTGCACACAAAGGCCGTTTAATGCCATGAAACGCCCTTTGTCATTGTTGAAGAACATTGATAAAGCATAATAATTTTAGGTGAAAGAAGAAAAAGAGAGAAAGAGTAGAGCCTTTAGATCGAAAGAGGATCAAGGGATCTTTTAAATACATATTATCCGTAGACACATCCCCCTTCTTTTATAAAGCCAGAAGGGTACCACACCAGCTTAGGATTCTCCTGTAGATACCAACTCCTATTGCACACCCTTGAGAAAGCCAATAGGGTGGGGTTCTAAATCCATCTGGAAAAGGCACTAAACTGAAGAATAAAGTAAAAGCTATGAACTAATTTAAATTGTATATTCCATTCCTAATCGTTCCTGGTGTGCACACATTTAAGCAACACAAGCAAGCTCCTTCTTGTAAGAACTGGCAATCTGTCCATAAACCTACAGCAGAATTGGAAAAGAATCATAAACTATTCTTAAGTGAAGAATACAACACCCACTGACATCAGTCTGTTTTTTTGTTTAGAGCTTAGCCATTTCACACCCATGATAGTTTGTGAGCGTGTGAATATGGGAAGTGTGTGGTGAGGATGTGTACTGTTATGGGCATTACAACTGGAATACCGAGAAAATGCTCAATCACTATCATGAGACTTTCTGTTCTGATTATGGAGAGGAGGAAAGGGTGTTTTGGGATGTCTGGTGTTTGATGTGCTTGCAAAGTGTGTTAAATGTAAGTCAACTCTCTTTTCCCCGGCTCTTTTCCTAGCAGGATTATGTTATAACTGCATGCTTTTGCTCACTATTAGCTTTTCTGTGTACCCGTGCATTCAAGTTCATTATCAAAGCCAAGAAAAGTATATTCATGTGTCTGTTCACTTATTTTGCCTTAGTTTATGTAAGCCAAGCTCTAAATATTGTTCACAGGTTTTTTTCTCTTCCAGGGGATTCTCAATGACGACTTATTTCAACGCAGCAATACTGACTGGATACATGATTTCAGGTGAGAGAGAAAGAGTTAAGATTTGGAGATAAAGTTTAGAGAGATTATCAGGAAGTTAAATAGAAACAAAAAAAAAATAATGCATCAAATCAAAGAGGGAGAATAAGACGTCTGAGTGGGAGGCAGGCGTGAACAAAGGCCATTTACTGCTATAAGATATCATCAAAAGATTTTCTTTTGTCATTGTTTAAGAACAATGGTACAGCATAACCATTCTAGGTGAAAGAAGAGAAAGAGGGAGAGCCTTCAGTTCCAATTAGGAGCAAAGGATCTTTTAGATTAATGGTATCCATAGACAGATCCACACATCCCCTTTCTTGTATATGGCAAGCAGGGTGCCACACCGGTTAGGGTTCACAAGAAGGTGCCAACTCCTAGTGCACACCATCGAGCAAGCCAAGAGGGTGTGCCCCTTGTGGGCTGTCTGAGTGAGAAGACAGAAAACAGGTTTGGTTTTAGTCAAATGAGATAGAGAATGATATAGATATGAGTCCTAGTGCATGTTAGGAGGTGAGAGAGAGCGACAAAGAGTGTACGGATGAAACAATAGAAATGAGAAAGTTTCGGTTAATATTAGGGTGGCTGATGAAGTAAATTATGAATATGATTTCATTTTGAGTTTAAAGGGGAACTTGGGGAAGAACAAATCATAGGTTTATATGAAAGTTCATGAACATAGCTCAACATCTGTCATAAACAGGGAAGCCCTAGAGCTCCAAACAAAGAGAAATCTAAAATTGCAATTAGTGAATAGCACCCCCTGCTGTGGTCAGTGTTATAAGCACAGAGCTAGGGGCAGCAAGCACAGAGCTAGGGGCAGATTGCCACCCAATTGAAAGACATTGCCGCTGCCAGGGGCTGGGCAGGATGATGACAATATGCAAAAATCTCCCCTCATGGGATCACTGAGAGAAAAAGAAGGGCAGCATCCTGTTCTTGAAGTGTATTACTTTCATATAAGCTGATATGTATGTGAGTGTTTAGGGCCCCTTTAAGTATGTTCAAGCCTACACCCACTTTGTACTTAAGCTAAACAGTCTAACTGAAAGCAAAGTACAGGATAAAATGTGTTTAAACAATAAACCCCATAAGCTATCCTTACAATGGGAGAAAGCATACCATGAATTCAGAAACAAATGAAAAAAAACGTAAAGAAAATAAATGGGAGGAAGGGGGGGGGGAGGAAAGAAATACTATTCTGCGCAATGTGCTTATAAACTTGTTTTTGTTTTAGACATGGTCACTATGCTCTGGTATCAGGATCCATTACTTGAAGCTATATATCTCATCCACCATCCTCTTGCCATCATGATGAGTATCTATTCGGTAAGATTTTGAATTATTTTTTTGATAAAATGGGATTGTGGGATTTTAACTAAGCAATATCTTTCAATAGTATTTTGTTAAAATGTGGTTGTGTTAGGCAACTAAGCAATGGAACTAAACATCCTTCTGTTTTTTGGTACTTAAAGAAGGGTTGGTACCCATCATGTGTTTTATGTGCTTATGTATTTGCATTGCTCTGGCCTACTGCCCTGATATCCAAGTGGTCTAAGGTGTAGCCACTCATTCCTCGCTCTTTCTGAACCCAGATTGGAATCAGGCCGGGCCATATACAAGATTTGCCAGTTACATGGGGCTAGGTAGTGTTTTCTCCAGTTACACCGGGTCCCTCCATCACCTACACACAAAAAAACTGGGGCTCAAAAACTCAAAAGTTTGTCATATTGACAAGTTTTGGGTCGTCATTTTGATGGTGCCCAAAACGAGGAGTTTACGTTTTTCAAGACGAGATTCTGTGGCAAAACTTGTCAAAAGGTCGTCAAGTAAAACAAAGCAATATATGTCAGTTTCAAATTATTTTTATTTATTTCCCAAAAAAAACGCCAAGAAGGACACAATAAAAATTACTGACCCAAAAGTTCAATACTGGATCTTGCAGTGGCAAATTGGAGATATATGCACATTTATAAACTAATTTTGACAAAAAAGAAAACAATAATTCCACATTTGAAAATATGCTTCACATTGCACTCAAAACATTCCTAAAATACCTGCATGTCCAAAATAGTCAGTTTGTTTAATACGTTATTGGAAAAATAATGCAAGATGGATCATATTTAAGTAGATATTGAATGGATATGAAATACAGTAATTACTTTGATTCAGCTCCTTTGTCCTCCATTAGAGCCTCGTTCTGAGTTGAGCAGTGCATTATGGGATACGTACTTGACGACCTTTTGACTAGTTTTTGACAATCCACTTTGCAGGGTTGTCAAAAACTCGTCAGCGTACTTGACGAGCCTTAACTTGTCAATATGACAAGGTTTTGACGAGAAAAAACTTGTCACATTTTTTGTGTGTATAACTGGCTAGTTATGTCTTTGTGCGTTATGTCAGAAAAGTGATGTTAAACAAAATTCCACATCCTGAAACTAATGAGTATTTTCAATCAGAGTTTCTTTAATGTAATTCATAAACATACTTGCAATGGTTTATCAGTCGCCTAACATAGCAAAAAGACACTTGATTACTGCAATGTAAGATACAGTCAAACTTTGGCAAAAGACCACCTCTTAAAGGACCACTTGCTATGAACGACCACTTTCAGAACCCCCCAAGGCTATTTCCTGTATATTTTACCTTAATTAAACAACCACTTGCTTGACGCAACCAACGACCATGAAATCTTATCCCTAACAGTAAATGGCCCTTCATTCAACGACCACTTGAATGCCTAGACGCCTTGTCTATTGGATTTATATATACGAATGTCAGCTAATCTGCACAATAAATGACATCTCAGAAAGAATGAATGAAAAGATTCAGACAAATGCCATAACTACTGGACTTTTCTCCGGGACATTTCTAAGGCATTCAACAAACCCCTAAGGAAATGAAAACTTTTCCATTAGGGAATTAGAGGAAAAAAACCTATCCAGCAGGTCCCAGAGCGTAGTGGTGGAGGAATTTTCATCTGACAATGCCCCAGTCCTCTCTGGAGTCCCACAAGGCAATGTTTTGGGCCCCCTACTCCTCCTCGTGTACATTGATGACCTGCCAGAATGTGTATCTTCCGATACTGGTATCTTCGCCCAAGACGCCCTACTTCATTGGCTGGTTCCTTTGCCGGATGACGCAATAGCTCTACAGGCTGATCTGATATCACTTGAAAAGTGGGAGAGGAAATGGAGTATGGACTTCAACCCATAAACATTTGAGGTCCTCCACATAACCAACAAACGCAACCCAGTCAACTCAGAGTACCATCTCCATGGAGATCAACTAGGAGTTACGAAAGGCAGAAAGAATCTGGGTGTCACCATAACCAAAGTTAACCTGGAGGAAACACATAGAGAGGGCCGTTAAGAAAGCCAACGGTTCCCGAGCATTCCTCCAACGTAACTTTATGAAATGCCATAACAGCATCAAAGAACTCAGATACAAAACTCTAGTTAGACCTATCATCATGTACACCTCCACAATATGGGACCCGTACACCATCATATGCATCAACAAAATTGAGATGGTCCAGAGGAGAGTGCCTAGGTTTGTCTGCAGCGACCTCAGTCACCACTGCAGTGTAACAGCCATGCTATAAACCCTTGGATGGACTTACCTGGAAAGACAAGGAACAGAGACTAAAGCTACGATGATGTATAGGATAGTCAACAACCTCATTGCTATATCCCCGCCAAGACATACCTCCACCCAGCTATATGCTCCCTTGACAAAAACGTCCAACCGGCAACCCGTATTTACTGCCTCAAACAATCCTTCTTTCCATGAGCCGTTAGAGTCTGGAGCAGTATCCCCAGCAATGTTGCCCTGTCCTGTACCATAGACAGCTTCAAGGGTGCCGTGGGTACCCTTGGTCTCAGCAAGGCATAGAGCAGCAATGTTTTTAATTCGTCTTAAATGTTTGTAATTTTTAACACACACCAAGCAGGGTACTTGACACATTCTCACACTGTGCATCCAGTGTGACAATACTCATCTATGAGTCATGCACTAAAATAGGAAGAAGTAGAAGTATTTATATATATATATATATATATATATATATATATATATATATATATATATATATATATGTTTTATATATATATATATATACATATGTATATATATATACATATGTATATATATATATATATATATATATATATATATATATATATATATATATATATATATATATATATCATGGATGTGTGAATATGCAATAAAGTGAAATGTGTTTTTTTACTTCATATCTCTTTTTTCTCAATTTTAAGATAAATAAAAGGCTTATGATGGTGGGAACACTGCTAATATTTACTGAGTCATCAACACCTTTTATGCATCTGCGGTGAGTATATCAATTAGATTTTTTATCCATCTTCTCTCTCTCTCTCTCTCTCTCTCTCTCTCTCTCTCTCTCTCTCTCTCTCTCTCTATCTCTCTCTATATATATATATATATATATATATATATATATATATATATATATATATATATATGTAGACAAATATATATATATTTATATATATATATATATATAAATATATATACATATTTATATACATATAAGTATATACATGGATTGATACATATTTACATAATTTTGAGCTTTTACCATTATTCAACTCAACCTGTTTTTCACCATTTTCCTCTTTGCTAGCGAATGAACTGTGCCATGGTTGGATAACAACTGCAAACGATATAATGAACGTTATCTGCTTGTTTTGCTTCTTACTTTTTGTTTTGCTTTCAGGTGGTTTTTGAAGAAGCTCGGATATGCAAGGTCAACGTATGAAGTCAGGCTCAACCGCTGGGCTTTTCGATGCATGTTTTTCATCTGTCGAGTTCTGATTCTTCCCTTGATTTTCCATGACATGTATATCGTTTATGCCACTGACATCTACGACCAATATCGTTATGAATTGATGTTTATGTTATTAATTACGGCCTTTCCTACAACCCTGCTCAACATCTACTGGTTCTACATCATGTGTTATGGATATTGGAAGGAAGTTTCAGCAACAGGTACAACACAGAAGAAAGATTAGATCAATCTTTGCCCATGAATAGACATGATGCCCTTCACTTGACATAGTTATAGTACAGACATTTAATTCCTGCATCAGTCGACCGGACGTCTGCCAATGTCTGGTTGTACGAACACCCATGGAAAACAATAACTTTCAGTTCCGCCATGTCATCCATACTTCCATGTCCAGAAAACTAGGTTGAAATCCAGCGTGGGGTCGTGTATCATGCACGGACTGCCCATGCATTTCGGGCAGGAATTAAAAGTAGGTTGGAACTAGAGAATTTAAATTCCACCAAGTATCTAGTAGCCGAATAACTGAAATGTTTTTGATATCACTGAAATTAAATCGTTTACATCATAGGCATGTCATCTGTAATACAGTAGGCATTTTATATACCAAAGGCATATATCAGGGACTTTTACAGAGTGGTGCATTACTTCAACAGTTTCCTATGTTATATGCTTGCTCCTTTTCTGGGTGATTCTGCCGCTGGTTTTGCCGAGACTTGTCAAATTGTACGGGTCTCTTTCAACGAAGGATTCATTGGTCTGGAGATCGAAGTAAGTTTAACCTGATAACAATCACAGTGACAGCCTGACAATTTTGATGAGATCTTACCGGAAACAGCAAAGTTTGAAAAATATTTGATGGAGAAATGTTCGTCAGGATATTACCAACAACTCTCCTTCAAATATTTTGTGAAATCAGTTATTGTTAAAAGTATCGTAGAACCAAACGACAATTGCTGGAGGTTCTCTTATAATAAGCATTAATGGGTTAACACATTTACATCACAGGACTATTTCCATATACACAGGGATGTCGACGTTTTCAAATCCTGGAGCACAGACCATTGGTCCTGGAGCACAGCAATTTTTGTTGGGCGCTGTGCGAAAAATCATTTGGAATGTTGTAACCTGGCCGCACGACCATATTAGCCATGTAGTAATAATAAAGGCATATCAATCAATAGGTGGTATCAAGTATGGATTGTATACGTTTTCTACTTAAGAATGGAAGTGAAACATTACACAAGAGATTTTGGTCGTACTTCCGGGAGGTTTCCTGAGTTAATAGGTGTTTAAGGTGATCATTTAGTACACCTAGATTATAACCACTAGGTGGTGTCCTTGGCGGGCCCCTAGGAATGGATATCAAAACAAAAGATTACAAATGAGTAGTGTTCACGCGCCACAAATCTAAACCTAGCAACTTTCTATTGTGGTATGGTCAAGAGAACAAAAGGAGCGGCCTTTCTGGGTCTTCCTTGCTAAATTGGTCCCGAACGCCATGGCTGTCTCCATTTACTATGCAGATTCATTCGAGCTAGACCGTTTTGACCAACATTTTCATCTCTTTTTTTGGCTGAAAGTGAATAACGATACAGTCTTCGAAGCCAGTATTTTAGAATATGACAGACATGAACCCCCTCTATGTGCAAGGTCATGTCACAGGTACCTTGAATTCTGACAGGACCTGAAAATCAGCATTTACTATGTAAACCACGTGCTGTTAGTAATTTTGAGGCTTATGGGAACATTCAAAAATGTTTTTACAATACTCATCGTGCAGATCCGCTGTTGAGGTAGGACCTTGGCCTTACCAAATACATGAATGATCATATGGTGGACTCTCATTTTCAAGTTAAGGGGGAGTTTTGACATTTTGCCAAAAAACAAAACACATCCAGATATGTTCTTCAATTATTCGGAAACTGTGAGATGTAACATTTACAATAGCATAAGTGCCGTTGTCTTCATTAAACTCAGTTTTCAGATATTCGAGTTTTAAAAATAACCCGTGTATCGAGTAGGGTTCTACCTTAAAGGGTATTGTTTGGTCGCTTTGTTATGGCCCAACAAAAGCTTCCTATGGGGGGATTGGGTCGAGACAGGAGGATTTTTACTGCACACAAAATGCAGGTCAAAGGCTGCTAGCAATCATTGGAAGGAACAGCCTCACTGTACTTCCACCTTCAGAGGAAAATGAGTTTAAAAGCAGTTTTATTGAAAATTACTCGTTATCATCGCTACCATTAATCTATCATGTATTATGAAGGTGGAACCCTTTGCCCAGTAATACAAAGGTCCCTTAACTATATCATTTTACGTGAGCTTTACGAGAAAAGATACACTACACTTACTAAGGAAAACAAAACACACTTATGATACCCTCATGTACTCCAACATTTATGATCATCTTATCTCGAGGAACAATTGCCGCTACTTCTAGGAGTAGCTCCTTATCAGCATTCACTGCCTCACCTCCTGTGGTCAGCAGCACTTGTCCACAGATGGACAGCAACCTTGGGCCACAGTATACAGGCATCTCTGTAAGAAAGCTAATTTAAGCCCTTACATTTGACTGACTACAAAAATGTGTAAAAGTATGTTACACACTTGTGCAGTACAACATTTAGACAGGCACAGATGAAAAAGTATGATTTAGACACTTGTAAGATATTTTAAAATCTATATTATTTTGGGTAAAAAATTAAAATCAACTTTATTATCATCACATAATCATCTATAATACCCTTTATTCACTAATCTTTGGGAAGTTACCTCAAAAAATCACTATTTCTAGGTTTCTGAACAGCTTGTGTTTGTTAAGTGAGTGTTAGGAGCCCCCTACCACCCTTAGCTTTTGCTTTGTTTTACTGGCCATAAGTGAGGTGTAAGATGATCGTTGGAGATAAGAGTGCTTTGTATCACTGGGCCCAGTACGTTAGTACCTGAAATCGCATATCTCTTATGTTTGTTGTTCCAAAAAACATTCTTGTCATCATATTACCTTACACAGTACGTAAACCTGACAATTTACACAGAATAGAACTTGTACGCATCAACCTTTAGAATGATACAGAATACCCATAGACAAGAGAAGTAAAAAGGAAGCCCCCTGAAATGGAATAAGGATGATGTGTATAATATTACAATATAGAGTACAGACATTTAATTCCTGTACCAGTCGACCTGACGTCTGCCACTGCCTGGTTGTACAAACATCCAGGGCTAACATGTCAAAAATTAAGCCAAGCACATCACTGACCCGCGGAGCTTGTGAATCAAAGCTATGTTATGTTGTGAAGCCTTTAAGTTGCAGAAGAACCATAGACAGTCCTCCACAATATCGCACATTAATATAGCAACCAGACCGACCCGCATGTTGGGAAGCAGATTTCTAGCTTTGTGTATTAGACACATCCCCGAATTGAGTAAAAGGATTTGTGTAATCTTTCATCTTATACACTTGAGAATACAGAATATATATATATATATATATATATATATATATATATATATATATATATATATATATATATATATATATATATATATATATATATATATATATATATATATATTCTATTCTATTCTACTTTTCATCAAATGTCCTAGACTCTATTGTTCAACCGTAGGAGCGTAAGCGACTGGAAAAGTGAAACGTTTGCGAATATTACAATCTGAACACACCCAGAGATGTTTTTACTAGAAGGGAAAATTTGCAGGAGAAATCGGAGATGCCGTAGATTTAACGACTTGAAAACGCATATAGCTATATTCATTATTGTGTTTTCATCGGCAACGGGATAAAGTCGGTATATCGCCAAAGCTTGTTCAGTTGTTTTGGCGCTCGTAATCTCTTAATTGGTTTTTAATGACATTCGAGTGATCTGTATACCGTAAGAGTGGGGCCATCTTAGTTAGCATATACTGGACGATTTATGGATCCACATGTTGACACGGTAAGGTAGGGGGTCGAATTCATTTTGGGGACGTATCTAAATTTGGGAGGTTATTAATAAAAATGGCCAAATAGTAAATAACAAGATTTTTTTCGGTATGTTAGGCACGATCCCAAATTATAAATATGAATATTAATTTGTTTTTATCCACGTCTGAGTGACCTGACTCGATGGACTCATTGATAGCCTACCGGCTTGGAGTGCCAGAAGTCGTAGGATTAAATCCGATTCAACTTTTACTTATATACTTTTTTTTGCAAGAGTTTATTTCTAGCTTCCAAATGCTTTGGATGGCACTTTAATCTGTAGGTGCAGTCGGCAATTTGAGAATTTCTTCAAAAAAAATATAGTTTAATGGGTGTAGTAATGCATAGCCTTCACATAGAATATGAGATCTGTTAAGTGGTCAGCTTGTTGCTTTCATCAGAAAAAATATCATAAGTGATAAAGTTTAGAATTTCTTCAAGAAAATATATAGTTTAATGGATGTAAATAATAATTTAAATATGTAAATAATGAATATGTTCCCGATGATGTTGGTATTGTCACGTGCATGCACACTTCCTGCACATGCCTATTACTCAATGCAACTTCCACCCCTTCACCTTCTATTTGCCCTTTCACACTAGCCCACCTGTTGATCAGTGCCCTATTCATGCACCTTCAAACTGTACTATGGGCTTGGATACGTGTGCCCGCCACTCACATTTTGGGCGCACGGATCCTTATTACACTGTCATCTTGTACTCATCCTGAGGCCTTAATAAGCGCCCTGCCGCAACACTTGCCTTCCTCCTCTCTGTAAGTGTACTGTCTTCCCAATACCTCTTTCAACGGGGCCCTATCTGGCTAAATTTGACTCCAAATTGTGTAGCTTTAACATGAAAGGACTGAGACTGGGCGAGGGCAATGGCCCCATAACTCATAGCAGCGTATATACAAGTATATACACGTATATACACGCCCTAATAATCATCAAAACACATCGCATGCCAGCTAGGTGTAAAACCACAAGAAACTGAAGCTTAGATGGTCTCAACCCCGGGGGGGGGGGGGGGGGCACTCAGGTACATAGATGGTACGCACCTGCGTTACGTATTTCGCGGAGGAAAGGGTCTTTCTTTAAGACCTTCCGCGATTTTGTAAAAGAAGGGTACTTTTTTGTACCCAGGTACGAAGTATGGATGTCAAAATCCCCTAACAATCCACGAAATACACGCGGCTCTTACGCCGAGTGACTCCCGAAGTGACAGGGCTCCCGAGTTTACTGCCGCCACTTGCTGCCGCTATAAACAAGCAGAGGATTATAAAATCTGAAGTTAAAATACGTGTTCTCGTTCATCCAATGTCAGTGTTCTGATAAAAGAAGGGGTGTTTATTTACTGGAAAAAGTCAGCGTTTTTATTAAAATAAGGGTGCTTTTTTGGCCAGAAATCAGTGCTTTAGGGGTATTTTTAAATTTTGATAACGCAGGTGCGCCCCCCCTCTGTACCTGAGTGCCCCCTCCCCCCGGGGTCTCAACTAGACCCGACTAGCGCAACTTTTCATTTTGCTGATTTATCTAGTCCAGAGTGTCTCAGAAACAGCCTGCCGCATTTGGTTGCTTGACGACGAGTACTTTCTATGGCCTTTGCTTAACCCTTATGCTAGTAGTGGTGGCTAATTTTGCAAATACAATATAATGCAAAAAAGCTGTAAATAACTGAAGACCTGACACATGGGTACTCATCTAAGAGTACAGAATGAGATCTATCCAATAAATACCAACACGACAGGGTTTAAATGGTTTTCAAAGATATTTGGAGAGTTAAAATCAGGATGACGTCATTCTTATCAAAATATGCACAGACTGAGTACTATACTTTATGGTCTTCGCTAAAGTCCTTGCGCTTTAAACGAAAGTTGCATTAGCAATGGAAGGGTTAAATAGAGCTGTCTGTTTCGACCTTAAATCTTAATCCCTATATACAGTAGAAGCTTATAGTAGAGGTTAGAGATCATTTGTAGCTCCGAAAGCTTCCACGAGTTAAGCCTGTTAAGTTCATTGAAGCGTTTGTACCAGTAGTGTACGTAATAGTCGAAAATGAAGATAAAAACTATTCTTCAAATATATATATATATATATATATATATATATATATATTTATATATATATATATATATATATATATATATATAATATAGAGAGAGAGAGAGAGAGAGAGAGAGGGAGAGAGAGAGAGAGAGAGAGAGAGAGAGAGAGAGAGAGAGAGAGATATGTATATATGTACATATATAGATAGATAGATAGATAGATAAATAGAGATAGATAGATAGATAGATAGATAGATAGATAGATAGATAGATAGATACTGCCATATGGAATTCCATAATGCTCGGCCCAATTTTTATTCTGTATTTATATCTGGATAGGTATTAAGATTTAGGTCTGGATCTACATTCAGAATTTCTTTAACTTTGCATCTCGTTTATTCTATTTTCATAACTGGAGATGGTCATTGATTGAATTTAAAAAAATGTAAATGAGTAAAATTGAATTTTAAATTTAAAATTGAGAACCCCAAACTACACTATTGATGAAAAAATGATATTTCCTAACCTGGGAATAATTTTTCAATATTATAAACCATTGTAATATTCACGTAAAAAAAGAATTATGAATATTGAAATTGATTTATGAATATTGATAAATATTTTAACGTTCTTTCATTTGTAAGTAAATAAATAAATTCTCATTCTTGGTCATTTTTCTTTTATTTCCTAGAAGGCATTATTTTTGGTCATACAAGCCCCTCTTATCCCCTTTTAATTATATTCTTATTCGTTTTCTTTAATGCCCTTTATTTCTTCAGATTTGTGCTTACATATATTTATCTCTCTCTCTCTCTCTCTCTCTCTCTCTCTCTCTCTCTCTCTCTCTCTCTCTCTCTCTCTCTCGCTCTCTCTTTCTCTCTCTCCATGTCCGATGCTCATATTATCTAAATTCCTTCCATTAAACACAGATGCCATGTTGTCCTTGTATCGATAATAAGGCAGGGAGTTTCCCCTTCACCAAAGGTTCTATCCTTCAATTGCGACATAAGTGACCAAAGCGCATCAACATGCACATATACAGAAACGACTCAACATGCATTTTCTAACAGAAGATTCTTAAGGGGGGGGGGGGGGAGGTCTGAATTATTCTATTTTACGATCACTTTTTAAATACTGTTTTCAAATCTCTCTCTCTCTCTCTCTCTCTCTCTCTCTCTCTCTCTCTCTCTCTCTCTCTCTCTCTCTCTCTCTATATATATATATATATATATATATATATATATATATATATATATATATATATATATATATATATATATATATATCATATATATATATATATATATATATATATATATATATATATATATATATATATATATATATATATATATATATATATATATATATATATATATATATATATATATTTGAAGAATAGTTTTTATCTTCATTTTCGACTGTAACGTACACTACTGGTACAAACGCTTCAATACACTTAACAGGCTTAACTCCAGTAGCGACGTGGAAGCTTTCGGAGCTACAAATGATCTCTAACCTCTACTATAAGCTTCTACCGTATATAGGGATTAAGATTTAAGGTCGAAACTGACAGCTCTATTCAACCCTTCCATTGCTAATGCTACTTTCGTTTAAAGCGCAAGGACTTTAGCGAAGACCATAAAGTATAGTACTCAGTCCGTGCATATTTTGATAAGAATGGCATCATCCTGATTTTAACTCTCCAAATACTTTTGAAAACCATTTAAACCCTGTCGTGTTGGTATTCATTGGATAGATCTCATTCAGTACTCTTAGATGAGTACCCATGTGTCAGGGTTTCAGTCATTTACAGCTTTTTTGCATTATATTGTATTTGCAAAATTAGCCACCAACAGCATAAGGGTTAAGCAAAGGCCATAGAAAGTACTCGTCGTCAAGCAACTAAATTCGACAGGTTGTTTCTGAGACACTCTGGACTAGATAAATCAGCAAAATGAAAAGTTGCCCTAGATGGACGTCACAAGACGTCACTATAGTTGAGACCATCCAAGGCTTCAGTTTCTTTTACACCTAGCTGGCATGCGATGTCTTTGATGATTATTAGGGCGTGTATATACGTGTATATACTTGTATATACGCGACTATGAGTTATGGGGCCACTGCCCTCGCTAAAAAACCTCCCTGTCTCAGTCCTTCCATGTTAAAACTACACATTTTGGAGTCAAATTTAGCTAGGACATTTGATGAAAGGTAGAATAGGGCGGACGAGCATTTAATACAGGTAGGCTCCAACATTGAGAAATTGCTGGGAGACCATGCTAACACTGAGCTACATGTATAGAACCAGCTGATCCCTGTTTGAACAACAATAGTAAAATCAAATACCCGTTGTTAATACTGAGATTATTTGTCGGGTAGGAAGTTTTATAGGAAGTTTTTTGATACATGGAACTAAGCCAGCGAGTTGAATTACTCATTTGCTCCGGGAGTGTACTTACGGTTCGAAAACGTAAAATAAGATTCCTTAAATATGGTAATATTTGAAAAAAAATATTTAAAGTTGAAGAGAAATCGTTAAGGTTGATAATAACTTTTTTCATAAAACATTCCTCGAAATATTGATTTGTTGTTAAGGTATGTTCATATCTGACAGTTTCAGAGTACTCTCCAGACGTAAATGTGTTAATAAATTCTCAGCGTGGTCAGCAAGTATACTCCAGTGGTCAGTACACGCACACCAGAAACTAGAAAGAACGCGTACACACGGTTCTTTCCACTGAATCACTCTAAAGATGGAATCAAAAGACACAATGATGTCCGGGGCTTTGACGGAGTGGTGCATTGTATCAACTGTTTCCTGTGTTATCTGTTTGCTCCTTTTCTGGGTGATTCTGCCGCTGGTTATGCCGAGACTTGTCACATCGTACGGGTTACTTTCAACAAAGGACTCACTGGTCTGGAGATCAAAGTAAGTTGAACTTATTTACATTACACGGTTATTTCCATATACACCACTGTCGAGTTGCATATATCTTTACATATAACGAAACAATCTTCTTACTCAACTGATCCCCGAAATATATATATATATATATATATATATATATATATATATATATATATATATATATATATATATATATATATATATATATATATATATATATATATATATATATATATATATATATATATATATATATCGGGGATCAGTTGAGTAAGAAATATGAAAAATATCAAATGTAACAGATCTCATTATATAGCAACTCCCGGGGATCCTAACTGGTGGGCACCCTGCTCGCCTTATAAAAGAAGGTGGATGTGCCTCTAAAATATCCCTTGATCCTCTTTGGATCTGAAGGATCTGCTCTTAACCCTTCCAATGCTGAGGCTAATTGCATCCAAAGCACAAAAACGCAAATATTTTTGAATTTCATCTAAACCCTGTCATGTTGGTACTCATTGGATAGCCCTCGCTGAGTACTCTCATAGGAGTACCCATTTGCCAGGGTTTTGGTAATTTTACAGGATTTTTGCATCATTTTGTATTGGCCAAATTAGCCACCAGCAGCATAAGGGTAAATCTACCTCATTTTCTTCTTTTACATAGAATAACCATACTTTGTTATTGTTCTTCAACAATGACAAAGGACCAACTTTTGATGATATTTCATGGCACTAAATGACCTTTTTCTGTCAATTTGTGTGTCTTTAAACATTCATTCATCTCATTATGTATACCTTAAATCTGTCGTAGCCATCCAAATATACCTCATATTATTTGCAATGGACATGTTTAAGATTGCAGCATGTGCTTTACTGTGTGATGGGCGAAGAGGGTGTTTCCGCGCATGTTATGAACTGTGGACTGAAGTTGAAAAGTGGATTGACAGTATTTGATTTTTGAATAACAAAATAGACAACACAATTAAAATTCTTGGTGACAAGAAAAAAACAACTAAAATATTCTGCGTTAAAAGTACTACATTCATTTGTTGTCAAAAGTGGCAAAGGTCGTCTTTGTTATGTATATCTATTTCTATCTCATACTTTGTGTCTGTAAAATGAGATGAGACATCTGTGGTGGTTATGAGGTATGAAATAAACAAAAAACAAATTTTAAAAATGTTATGAATTGCAGTTCCGACTGAATGGGCATTCTAACGTTAAGACCAACGAGAGCACGTGTCAATGTTGATCATGGCTAAATGGCAATCTTCATCTGAAATTTAGCGTGAGAGTACCAGTGACTATTTTTGTTAAGCCAATCTTGAATATCGGAGATCAAGGGTATATCAAGGACTTATTGCAATCCATATTAAGTCAATCGTAGTAAATACAGCGTGAAAATCTGGCCAAATGGGAATGGTCAAAGGAGCAGAATGATCGAATTTATTTGAATAACTGTGGGTTATCATTGCAATCATGGATGTATTGTCTTGTCTTTCTGACCTTTTAACTCATTGTAAAAAAATGCAGAATAGCGAAACATACACATAAAATTTAGGCATATCAAGAATATTTTTTACTGAGAGTATTATACACGACCAAACATATTTATTTCTTATTGTCCTTTTTGATTCTTGTGGAATCATTGCCTTATATTTTTGGGCCTGGTTTAATCAGAGAGATCTATTCATAGAGAGTAGCGACAGGGGCATGCAGCCGCCTCAGCAGTCAGGCACTATTGTTATGCAAATGAGCTCTTATCAGTACCCACTGTACATACGCACACAACTAAGCATGTGCAATGTTCTACTTATCATCATGTTCTGTATCAGTGTGCGGATTAATCATACCACAGGCACACGTTTATTTGCATCTGTGGTATAGGGGAGGTGTTGATATGGATATGGCTTAACCAGAGAGGTATATACCTAGTTAATACCCATATAAATTAGTATGAAAAGTTTAAAATCATATGGAAGATAATTAGATAAGTTTAAACCTATCAAAGTATTAAATGTTTAAATAGATTCCCCAATTGAATCTCCCCAAATACATGTATTGCAATTACGTTGACATCAATTGAACATAGTAAACAACAGTTCTTACCTTCATCCCCAGGATGTCTATATTGTTAAGCCTCTCCAAAAAGTAAAATTCATTTTTTACATGTTTGAAAGTACAAGAGGTCGATTCAACCTGCTGACCAAAACAACAGGCAAGATGGCTACCCCATTATCTCATTGAGATCCTAGATAAGATTTGCCTCCACAGTGTATGGCTAATGGACTGCATGCCCCTGTTGCTACTCTCTATAAATATATCTCTCTGGTTTAATCCCTGCTATTGCTATGGCCCAACAAAAACTTCCTATGGGGTAGTGAGTCGAGATTGGAAATACACTAGAAGGATTACTACTGCACATAAACTGCAGGTCAAAGGTTGCTAGCAATCCTGGGAAGGAACAGCCTCACTGTACTTCCACATTCAGAGGAAAATGCACACACATGCAGTAAAGCAGGGGTCCCACATACACGACTTCCAACAAGACTGTAACAAGACTAAAACACATGCAGTGAAGTGTGAAGAACAAGTAGCTGTTTTCGGTCAGAAATCACTGAACCCTGTACGCGATTACACTGAGAATGCAACACGATACCAACTTGATTATTTAGACTTCAACAAGAATGCAAAAATAAATTGAAATGCTCTTAACAAGACTGCATTATGATTCATTTTAGCCAGAAATAACTGTAAAACGACACTAATGAGAATACAATGTAGTCAAACAATTGCTTTGAGACTGTAGGGTGTGTGCATTACGATTGAAATGTTGTGTTACGTACGTGCGCCTTTCCAAATGAGAAATGTGAGATTTTTGATGAAGCTGTAATGATGGATTCAAGCGTTTGTGGAGTATTTTTCACATAAATCACTTTATTCACATCCAGATGATGCATTCTTTTTCCCAGCAAACACAAAGCACATGTGCTATGTCTAGAAAATGTTTTACTCTATATCTGTGAAATGCTACTGAAAATATTTATTTCTTATAGTACTTCCACATTCAGAGGAAAATGCACACACATGCAGTAAAGCAGGGGTCCCACATACACGACTTCCAACAAGACTTCAACAAGACTAAAACACATGCAGTGAAGTGTGAAGAACAAGTAGCTGTTTTCGGTCAGAAATCACTGAACCCTGTACGCGATTACACTGAGAATGCAACACGATACCAACTTGATTATTTAGACTTCAACAAGAATGCAAAAATAAATTGAAATGCTCTTAACAAGACTGCATTATGATTCATTTTAGCCAGAAATAACTGTAAAACGACACTAATGAGAATACAATGTAGTCAAACAATTGCTTTGAGACTGTAGGGTGTGTGCATTACGATTGAAATGTTGTGTTACGTACGTGCGCCTTTCCAAATGAGAAATGTGAGATTTTTGATGAAGCTGTAATGATGGATTCAAGCGTTTGTGGAGTATTTTTCACATAAATCACTTTATTCACATCCAGATGATGCATTCTTTTTCCCAGCAAACACAAAGCACATGTGCTATGTCTAGAAAATGTTTTACTCTATATCTGTGAAATGCTACTGAAAATATTTATTTCTTATAGTATTTGAGCTTTTATTTTCACAACATTTTGAAATAGAATATTGCAAAAGTTATTCATCAAATTTTTCTGAGAAATATTTTTACATTATGTTATAAAATATATTCATTAAGATTAAGAAATTTGGCCCGATAATTATTACCACAACAACTCTTATAACATCTAAATTATTATTTTCACAATATATAAGATATATATTTATACAATGTTGCTTAGATTATTTATCAACTATTTTTATGAAACATTTTTATATTGTTGTTGCAAGATATTTATCCACATTTAAATGATTGGCCTGAAAAATATTATGCCAACATTTTTGTAACATTTAACACAACATTATTTCAATATTTTTGAAATATTTATCTTTTCCAGATAGCCCAGCAAACACAAAATATTTTTAAAAGGACTGAAAAAAAATTGTTAGAAACATTCACAATAAACATGAATAAAATATTAGCAAAATGTTCAATAACCACAGGGAAAACATTAGTGAAAGAATGAATGTAAATAATGTTATGCAATAAAAATATGATATTAGTAAAACATTTACGAGAATAAAGGAATATTTTCTTACAATATTAACCAATATTTTTTCATAATAATGTCTGATAACATTATGTTATCTTTTATCAACATTTTTAGTTAATGTTTAATGTCTGCGTATTACAAATGTTGTTTTTAACATTTATCGAATGTTTTATTAACATACTTTAAAATGTTTCTAAAACGTCTGAAAAAGTATAGATAAAATATCAATTTATACATTAATGAAACGTTAAACAATATTTTTCCAAAATATGTTTGAATATATTAAACTGTAATTTTATTAACATTTAAAATAAATCTTTTAAAGCTGCCTAATAAAGGAATATTTTCTCACAATATTAACCAATATTTTTTTCATAATAATGTTTGATAACATTATATTATCTTTTATCAACATTTATAGTTAATGTTTTACATGTGCGTATTACAAATGTTGTTTTTAACATTCATAGAATGTTTTATTAACATTCTTTAGAATGTTTCTAAAACGTCTGAAAAATTATAAATAAAAAAAATGTCAATATTTACACTGATAAAATGTTAAACAATATTTTTCCAAAATATGTTTGATAATATTAAACTATAATTTTTCTAACATTTAAAGACAAATGTTTTAAAGCTGTCCATTACAAATGTTTCTTTAAATATTAATTAAGTATTGTATCTACAAAGTTACAAAATATTTCTGAACAAATTTGAAATTAAATATCTAAATATATATTTAGAAAATAATAACCAATAATTTTCTGCGATAATGTATGATAACATTATCCTATCTTTTATTATCATTTTAAATAAATGTTATACATCTGCATATTACAAATGTTTTTTTAAACATCGGTTTGATATCAAGAACACATCCTGTGAAATATTTGTGAAACATCTGAACTAAGCTGTAAAGAAATGTTAAAAATGACATTAACAAAATGTTGAATAAATGTTTTGAAATGTTTTTGCCGAATTCTTTGTTCAACATTTCTATAAAACAGTCCTTTAATAATTCGAAAACATTATAAAAATACCGATTTTAACACAAAAAACATATGAAATATTTCAAAATATTATTGAGGAATGCCCTATGATATTGCCACATGATAATGTCAAAATGCAAAAACAATAGCTACAATTCAACATTATTATCTTAATATTAAATAACGTTAATATATAATCCTACAATTGTTAGCAACTTCTCTGAAAAAGCAATATTTTATGCTATAATTAGATAAATATGAAATATTGATTTGAAAATTAAGGAAAAAATAGTTTCCAAATAAATATATCATTACTGGTATTGGTTTAAAATTTTTGGTTTCTTAAAAAGCATGAAATATCAATATGTGTCATTCCGAAAGGCATTGATTAGGGCTGACAAAAATGATATAAGTAGCCTTCTCTTCTATCTTGAAAGCATGATTTGTACAGTATACTTTTCAAAGTAAGACTGAGCAAGAAATCCCTAAAATGGGGATTTCAATAGTGTGTTAGTTATGGGCGATTGGTAAGTACATTTCTTTCTCTAAAGAATTTAAAACTCAACTATCTGGAAAGATAAATATTTCAAAAATATTGAAATAATGTTGAGTAAAATGTTACAAAAAATGTTGGCATAATATTCCAAGGCCAGCAATTTCAATGGGGATAATTATCTTCAACAACAATGTCAAAATGTTTCTTATAAATAGTTTATGAATAATTTAAGCAACATTGTATACATATGTATTTAAAATATTGTGAAAATAATAATTTAAATGTTATAAGAAATGTTTTGGTAATAATTTTCAGGCCAAACGTTTTAATATTAATAAATATTTTTCAGAAACATTTAATGAAAGTTTTTTGCAATATTGTGTTAATGTATCTTGGAAATGTTTTAAAAATGATAATATAAATATTATGAGAAACATTATGGTAATAATTTTCAGGCCAAACGTTTTAATATTAATAAACATTTTCAGTAATATTTAACAGATATTGGGTTAAATATTTTGTAGACATAGCACAAATGTTTTGTGTTTGCTGGGAGGTGTGCCTTAATTTTTTTTTATAGAAAAAACATGTAATAACCCATCTCCCATGGCAACTTCATTTTAAAGTATGTCAATAATAGTTCAATAAATGTTTAAAACATCATTTGTAATAAGCGGATGTAAAACATCAGCTATAAATGTTGATAAAAGATGGTTTAGTGTTATCGAACATTATCGTGAAAAAATATTCTATAATATGAGAAAATATTCATATATTCTCATCAATGTTTACTTATATCATATTTATATTGTATAACATTATCTATATTTATCATTTCACCGATGTTTTTACTCAGGTAATTGAACATTTTCCTAATGTCTTACTCATGGTTATTGTGAATGTTTCTCACAATCTTTTTTTTTTCAGTCTTTTTTAAAGTTATATTGAAAATATTTTGTGTTTGCCGGGCTTTCTCATCATTTTTGTGGTTAGTTTTCCTTGTCCCCTTCATGTTAACCTTGCACTTATGTTGTGAGCGATACTTGAGGAGCTTGGATCACGTGATCAAAAAAGAGTTGGAAACTTAAAACAAGTAGTATTTTTTAGACGCATCAAAGTCTTATTGTAATCTTTTTTGTCAATATGCATTCGTATTGACATCATGGTGTTATCGTGTTACAGTCGTAGCAAATATTCCCATGGGTATATATATAAGTTTAAAAAAACAAACTTTAGACTGCATCGCGAGTAAAATAACTGTAACACGACAACAAATAGAGTAACAAGATCGGAATACGACAACAAATACAGTAACAAGATTGTAACACGACGATTACGACCAGACTTCAAGTATTGCGACAGTTTTGAACTTTTCAAAGCTGTCGTGTTGGACACACGACTAAAAAAACTGAAATGACTAAACAGGACTGTAACACGACTGCTACTTGTTTCATTACGACAAGGCAGTCGTGTTGCAGTCGTGTTCAAAAATCGTGTATGTGGGAGCCCTGCTTAACGCGTGAAGAACAAGTAGCTGTCTTGCTGTCAGAAATCAATAAACCCTATACTCGATTGCATTGAGAATGCAACACGATACCAAATCGATTATTTAGACTGCAACAAGAATGCAAAAAGAATGAAATGTTCTTAACAAGACTGCATCATGAATCATTCAAACGAGAAATAACTGTAACATGACATTAACGAGAATATGAATACTACATTGAGACTGTAGGGCATCACAATTAAATGCAAGTACGCCTCCCTCTATGAGAAATGTGAGATTTTTGATGGAGCTGTAAGAATGTATCCAAAGTACAACTTCAAGTGTTGTGTAGTATTTTTGACGGCCACACAGTTAGTACTTTTTTGTGTTGTTTTCTTTATTTCGGCCACTCCCAGCAAACACAAAATATTTGTGCTATGTCTGCACAATGTTTTACCCAATATCTGTGAAATGTTACTGAAAATATTTTCTAATATGAAAACGTTTGGCCTGAAAATTATTACCGTAACATTTCTTATAATATTTGAATTATTATTTTCACAACGTTTAGAAATACATTTATACAATATTGCAAAAATTATTCATCGAATATTTCTGTACATTATTATTGAAAGACATTTCTTAATATTAAAACTTTTGGCCTGATAATTATTACCATAACATTTCTTATACCATGATTTTTTTTCGCAATATGTAAAATGTATATTTATACAATGTTGCTTAAATCATTTACCAACTGAGAAACATTTTAACATTGTTGTTGCAAGACATTTATTCACATTTAAATATCATGCCAACATTTTTTGTAACATTTTAATCAACATTTATTAGAAATATTCTAAACTTTGTAAATACACTATCTATTGTACTTTCAAAGAAACATTTATAGATGTAAAACAATTATTTTGAATGCTAAGGAAAATTCTAGTTTAATGTAATCAAATATTATAGCGGACAAATATTGTTTAACATATCATTAATGTTAATTTCAATATCTTATTTCGACTTTTTCAGACTTTTTTGAAACATTGCAAAGTATGTCAATAAAGTATTCAAAAATGTGTAAGAGAAAATTTGTAATAAGCAGATGCAAAACATTAACTAAAATGCCGATAAAAGATGGTAATTGAGGAGCTTGCATCTTGTGACCAAAAAGTAGTGAGAAACTGGAAACAAGTAGCAATTGTTTTAGACGCATTAAAGTCTTGTTGAAGTTATTTTTATGCTAGAATCACACTCGCACGACATGGTGCTAGGACCTGCTAGGACCTGCCACGACATGGAATTTCGTTCAAATCATTCGTTCAATTCCACATCGTGGCAGTGTCCTAGGTGATGTCCTAGCAACGTCGGCGTTGTCCTAGCTGGATCCTAGCTGGATACCCGCTGGAGGCCACGTCGTGGCAAATACTTGTACATGTACAAGTATTTGCCACGACTTGGCAGCTCAGCCACGACAAAAAAGATATCGGCGACATGTCGCCGACGTGTCGGCGACATGTCGGCGACATGTCCTAGCAGAGACTGGAATGTCCTGGGTGTGTCTGGAGGTTTTCGCCGACCCCGACACGCCAAGATTTACTCAGGAGAGACACAGGACGCTGCTAGGACACGATTTTTGCCGTGGCCTTATCACGTGACAGGGGGATTCCCCGAACGAAAGCGAGGCCACATCCATCATGGCGCGCACGAAGACAAGCAAACGGAAGACGCCGGCGACAACTAAAGTATCAACTCCTGCTCAGAAGAAGCAGATACCATCGGACTTTACGCGTCCAATGGAATCTGCAAGTGACGTGGAAGATGTAGACGCGGTTGACACGGCCTCTCGTCTTCTATCAACGCCGAGTGTCAGTCTTGAAGATATTTCGACCGCCAAAAGTACACCCAAGCCCAGAAATACTTCCACACCAAGAACCAGCCACATGGATCAGGGTGACTTCTCGGATGATTCTCAACTACTCGACACCCCCACAAGTACCAGGAAATCTGGCGATGCCACACCGGCATCACAAGAGCCTGCTACCACCAAGAGGAGGAGAAGGTGCGAGCCGTATACATTTAGCGATGAACAGGAATCGGAGCTTTCTGAGTGGTATCAGATGAACCCCCTATTCTACGACAAGTGTGAAAAACATTACAAGAATTCAGCTAAGAAGAATGCGCTGCTGGAGGATAAGGGGATGCAGATGAATCCGACATGCACCTGTAAGTATATATAGTTTTACAATACCTTTTAAACGTGTAATATAAGTATATGTGCTTTCGTATATGTATTAAGTTATAACAACCTACATGGGCTAAAATTTCATCTAATTCGATACTGCCTAAACATTTTATTGAATGATCAAGAATGGGTAGTTGTTTTATGTTTTGTTTCTTTAATTACACTGAACCCTATTCATTTATTTTTGGAGTTATTTCCTCTACATCGATGTCTTTATGTAAATGATCCTACACAATACTTAATTCAGATCCTACACTGCAAGTGACATTACTATTTTTTTATATTTCAGTAACTCAACTCAAAACTTTCTTTGAAACTATGAGGACTCGTTTTGGAAAAATATCGACAAAGAAGTCCGGACAGGGGGCCAAACAGTTGTCTCACCGCGAGAAATTTATATATAACAACTTCCGGTTTCTCAAAACCCACATCAAGCGTACCACAAGCCGACAGTCAGACACTGTGAGTATATTTAATATTATTGAATTAAACACAAAATCATCCCCTTGATTTCATACATTTATCAACACTCAACATACAACTAACAAAACATTTTTAACTGCTCTCCCTTTCAATTAGACATAATTTAGCATTCATTTAAATTCATACTATACCTATATGTTGGCTATTTGTTTGCCTGTTAAATTGTTCATATAAATTGGTGTTAAGAAATAGTGGATCTATTCTGAGTAAGTTAAGTAGGCACTAAATATTTGCTGTACTATAATTTTTACTTAATTATGCATTGATGCTGTAATTACTAATTTCCTAAGCTCCATTACATAGTATTATATAATAATAAGTAGGTGTTTGTAATTGTACATTTCAATCCTCCTTGTAGCAGTTCTTCACCCAATGTCAATTTCATACTATCATTCATTTGCCATGTAAATTTGGGTATTTTCCTCCATCTCCTTAGCTGTAACAAATCAATGCAATTAAATATATATAACTAATTCTCCCCTTTATTTCCAGTTCTCCTCGAAGAAGGATCAGTCATCCGATTCCGAGAGTGATCGTGAAGATGATGTGCGAAACATCTCGGATGGGTCCAGCCAACAGGAGGAGGAGCCAACCATCACTTCACGGAAAAAACTTTTCAAAGGAAAGGGGAAAGGCGAAGGGAAGTCATCAGAGAAGTGTTCGGCAAGAGGGAAAGAACATCTCACCATTGCGCAGAAGGTAACAAAGCCATTTATTGTTTACCTTCATATTTACCCAACTGTACATGTTGTGGCTGAAATTTCATATAGCATCACTTTATAATTTTCAAATGTATAAACATATATATAGCTCCATCAAATTATATAGATATATATATAACAGCATTAAACACAATGATGACTTGATGTGATATTTTATTCCATTGTAACATAATACATCATTCAATACCTCTTACATCATTATTGCAATGAGGGTGTGTCATCTATATAAACATGTGAATTATCTCTGTGTTAAGTTGCAGGATTAATGTATTATATGCTTGACAAATCATGTACCTTATTTGGTTATGGTAATACATTGTTTTTAAATTGCCTTATTATAACTGGAAACCATAATTTAGTTCATATTGTTAGAGACTACTGACCTTACTCAATTTAAAACATTCATATTAAGGTTGGCATGTTAACTATAGGCCTATCATATATTAATGTTTAACTCCTAAACCATGCATGTATGAATTGAATGTATATATATGTATTTAGTCCTTATATTTGTCATAACAACTTCATTTTACAGTTACTGGACCGTGTGGATAAATCGGCTGAAGACAGGGCTGTTGCGGCACATGCCAGCGTTTCGGACCATGATCTAGAGATAGAGCACTACTCTAACTATCTCAAAGCCCAGATGAAAAAGATCGACTCTGCAAAATGGATGGACTTCACCATGGACACGATGGGACTTGTCAAGCGCTATGTGTGTGGAGAGAAGCAATATACCCCACCACCACCTTCACCCCCATCACCACCCATTAGGGTGGTTGATGATAAGGAGGATATCATCGCACCAACACCCATGAACAGCCTGACAAGCCTGAACGTGGTCCAGCCACCCTCCAGCCATAACCTTTCCAATTATCTGGCTTCTCTGAGCACCCCATCCATGAGTCAGCCTATCTACAGTGAGTTCCTCTCTCCCAGGATGGCTCTAATGGGATCTCCATCCCTTCCTCACCATTTGCTGAGGCCGGATCTGGTAGCTCCTCCTGCAGAACACAAGTAAAGAAGTATTATTTTGACTTATACCCACATGCCACAGCTTTTGGCATTTAGAACTGTTATGTATGTAGATTAACAGTTGATTATTTATATGTTCAACTTGCATAATTTATGCAACCAATCATGCCTTGATTTCTAGGGTTAGCTGTTGGAGAAGTATCCATGTATGATCAGTTCAATTAACAGAATATAGATACTCAATTCTAATTAATATGTTCAACATATATATTATCGAGTAAATGACATTGATATCCGTACTAAACACAGGTATTTTAAAAATGCATATAACCTTGAACCAAGTATAATGCGAGGTATATATGTCTATGTCACTAGTCACAATTGGTATATATATGTTAAATTTCTTTACATTTTATTGTTTATTTTTGTATTGGTAATACAATATTACATGTCAGTCTTTGGATGTGGACTTGTCATTCCTTGATATTTTGTAGTATTATTGGTTATGTTATTAATCATATACATTTGGGAAGTCACCAATGGGTAATATCATGCATAACTTATGATAATAAATGGTTTGATATGTCCTTAAAAATGTAATTCATGTTTACTTTCTAGTCATGGTGTGTTCAGTTATACAGCATTATATATGTGTGCATGATTGGGAATATAGGGATGCTATCACAACATGTGTGCTATGAGATCTCATTTAAGGATTGAAATTCTTAACTCATTTACAATAGCTGGTTGTACTCAATCATACATCTATGTAACATTAATATATAATATGTTGTTGATGCGTATATTTCATACCATAACTGTCATGTTATCATAATAACCATACATGTCTATGCAAATTGTTATGTGATTATATTGGGCCATAATGATACTATTTTGACACATATTAATTAGTATCCTACATATATATTTGTAGTATCTGATGTATATTCATGAGTTGCACTTATGAATAAATATTATTTGTGTAGGTTGTTATATTACAATTCATGTAATTAATACCTATTTCGAGATTACACAATGACAGTAGGTAACTGTTATTAATTAGTTAAATATATGTTTTGTTGCGGATTATGGGTTGCAACAAATAATGATTGTTCCTATGAGATTGTTATGTTACATTTGAAGAATTTTTGCAATAAAAAAAGTTACTGTTGAAATGTTTATCTATATTTGTTATTGATTCACACCTATATCATTGCATCTTGCCATGCCACTGATCCTGCCGTTGAGTTGTAGTAGGTAGTTAGGTAATCCCTCATCTTCTTACCATCCTTATGGCAGTTATGTCCTCCTCGGAGATTTAACTCAATCATACCCATCTCTTGCCTCCATGCTCCCGGTCTAACATCATGAGTGTTTGGATCTTCCTGATCTACTATAGCTTGAACTGCCCTTGGATCCATGTCTATGAGCACATTGTGTAGGACACAACATGCTGTTGCTATAGTTTGGACTGTTTCATGATTCTGAAGCATAGGTGCTATGAGACATCGGAATCTGTAAAGGAGCAAAACATCATATTAAAAATTAAGAGTTAATGGTTTGGCTCATTAGTTGTAACATATACACATTACAGGAGCTATTAGTAGGTGTTAAATTATTCAGTCCAATGCAATATACAATAATTTACCTTTGAGCCAAAATGCCAAAGGCATTTTCCACCACTCTTCTTGCTCGAGACAATCTGTAGTTGAAGATTCTCTTTGGTTTTGTTAAGCCCCTACTTGGGTGTGGTTTCATCAACCATGTTCTTAATCCAAATGCATCATCAGCGATGAATGAGTAGGGAACATCGATGTCGTCATTGGGTAAATGATCACCTTCAGGTAATCCGGCCAGTCCATCAATGATGGCTTTGTATATGTTTGTTAATTTAAATATACCTGAATCAGCGCAGGAGCCATTGGCACCAATATCCACAAAGAGGAATCTGTAATCGGCTCCTGCGACAGCCATCAGAACTATAGAGAAAAAACCCTTGTAGTTGTAGAACTGTGTGCCAGAGTGTTTTGGTTTTCTAATGGCAATGTGCTTACCATCTATGGCACCTACACAGTTATGGAAGTTCCATAGGGTGGAGAATTTGTGTGCCACTTCCTTCCATTCCTCAGGGGTTTTTGGACATTTCATATGTTCCTCTGAGTATTCGTCAATGATGGCCTCACATGTCTCTGGTATGAACAGTGAGATTGTGTTGGATGCCACTCGAAAGCCATATTGTAATGATCTGTAGGTGTTTCCTGTAGCTAAATAGCGTAATGTTACGGCTATTTTCAACCCTGGCTCTAAAGGGGCTCGGAAATTGGTGTGCCTTTTCGTAATGCTAGGTCCGACACGATGTAAAATATCCATGAATAGTTCCGGTGATACCCGCATGTACTGTTTGTATCCCCTTACGTCCTCGCGATTTAATTCTTGTATCAAATTCTCATAATGTCCAAGTAGTGGCCGTCTCAAAAGCCATGGTCTCACCCAAACTGTCCTTGGGGCCCACCTCCTCCTCCTTATTGCTCTTCTCCGAACCCTTTGCTGACGCATCTCATAATCGTCCAGCACCAACAATGCAGCAGCAAGTAGCATGTCCTCTTCATCCATTATTTGGCCAACATCTTGATTATGCATGAATGCCGCCATCATTTCTGTTTGTCGAAATACAGATGAACGTATTATTTCCACTGAAAACTACTCACAACTTTCCTATACATTTTTTGTTTGGTCGCCGACCTAGGCAAGACGTCCTAGATATGTCCGTTATGCGTCCCATACCCATCGGCGACACACCTAGGAAGTCCTAGCTATGTCTGGATACAAAATAAACATTTATATTTACGTCGGCGACACGTCCTCAATGTCCTAACACCGTCGCCGACATGTCGGCGACACATCCGAGACAGTCTTGAGTAACATACTCACTTTGTCAAGATGTCCTAATACTGACTCAACAAAGACTTGATGAACCAATATTAGGTCGCCGACGTGTCCCCGACGTGTCGGCGACGTGTCGGCGACACCATCAAGACGTGCTAATTTGCATATTTGTCGTGACTGAACACCCAGGACTTTTGTCGGCACTCACGTCGGGCATGTCCTAGGTACGTCTTGGCGAAAATCGTGGGTGATCGTGCGAGTGTGATTCTAGCATTAGGGTTAGGCGCTGTTTTTCTCCTGATAGTTTGGCTTGCTCCACCAGAAACAACTAACAGCGATTAAGCCTTAAAATGGCGATACAAACCCGATAAACGACAGTCCAAGGCCAAGTCTATATAAAGACCTAGAGGCACTCTATGTTATAGCTAGACTAGGCTCCTAGTCCCTGTAATGTTCACCTTCCCTTATGTGTTGACCAAGCACTGTGGTGTGGTACCAGGTTTGGTAGATAGATGGCATCACCTGCTCCTCCTATCTCTATATGTTCAAACTGAATCCTGATGAGATAAATGTAAACTAAATTGACCACTGTGGCTACCTACACTATTTGGTGCTTGGTAACAGAAATAAAAAACATAACAGAAAAATACATATGACAGCCTAGAAATCTATGCTATGTTATAGTGGGTCAGTACATCTGTACGCTGACCTGTTGAGTAAGGGGGCACTGGTCAGTCAGTGGGGTCAATAGGCCGGAGTGCTACATAGGCACACAACTGTCCAGGTATTACCGAGAAAGATAAGGACTATCAAACATTGACCTTACTTTTTCCACTATCAGTTTATATACATATATATATATATATATATATATATATATATATATATATATATATATATATATATATGTATATGTATATATATATATATATATATATATATATATATATATATATATATATATATATATATATATATATATATATATATATATATATATATATATATATATATCCTAGATTCCATTTCAGATAGGCAACTAATGGTACTATGCATTTTAATTCCAAATTTCAAACTCAGTTTTAAGATTACCGCAATGTGGTAATTATCCCCAAATATTCCACGTCAAAAGTTCCAACTTGTATTGTGAAATTGAAAATGGAAAGCGGCAGTTCCTGGATTCTAAATACCTTGTTTATAGTCTAAATTCAATATTATTTTTTCTTGGAGGAGATTTCCACAGGGTAGTTATAAACTATTCGTGAAAAATCGAAACTGACAGCGGCTCGTGCATACCAACATGTAATTGACAAAAAAGCATTCCATACCTTTCAAAAAGCGCTGATATTGGAAGGGCTGCGTGGCTTATGTCTGACTGGTCAGCAGTATTGTAGATATGCATGTGCCACGAGGTTGCAGGAATGGTCATGTGACCAAGGTATTGCATAATGATTGGAGGATTAACTTAATGTACATTGAAACAAAATAGGTCAAGAGATATTTAACCCTTATGCTGCTGGTGGCTAATTTGGCCAATACCAAATGATTTTAAAAAACCTGAAAAATGACTGAAACCCTGGCAAATGGGTACTCATATGAGAGTACTCAGCGAGAGCTTTCCAATGAATACCAACATGACAGGGTTTCGATGGTTTTCAAAGATATTTGCATCCTTGGGCTTTGGACGGAAGTAGCCTCAGCATTGGAAGGGTTAAAGCTCAACCCATGCCTGCTTAATCGCACGGATTATCTGACAGATATTCAAATACCTTTATTTACCAGAGCCATGTTTAGGGAATATTGGACTTAACCCTTATGCTGCTGGTGGCTAATTTGACCAATACAAATTGATGCCAATGACCTAAAAATGACTGAAACCCTGACACATGGGTACTCATCTGAGAGTAATCAGTGAGAGCTATCCAATGAATACCAATATGACAGGTTTTAGATTGTTTTGAGAAGTCTTCGCGTCCTTGTGCCCTTGACGAAAGTAGCCTCAGCATTGGAGTGGTTAATGTTTGGTTTACGATGGGTAAAATAAATACTCTTCTATTATCCATCTATTATCTTTTTCAAATATTGTATTGTATGAGTATAGCTCGAAGTAGTGAAGTCATGCGTGCAACCCATGTGCAACTGGGTCAGAAATACAAAGAAATCTGCTCTCTCCACTACATTCTAATGCGCTTATTTTTACTGTAACATTGAATGAGGCAGTTACAAGCACATGCGCATATTCAAATACAGTACCGACATCTAATTCCTGCACAAAAAGCATGGGAAGGCCAGGCATAACACACGACCACACGCTCTATTGCCACAAAGTTTTCTGGGCATGGATACATGGATGACCTAACAACTGAACGTATCTTTGATACACAAGCTACGTGGATCATTAATGTGATTGGCTTATTTTTTACATGTTATCCAGGGGTGTCTGTTCTGTATGTAGCATACACATAGCATGCCCTTGCACAAATATAGTATTATCAATTACATATTTTAAGAACTTTTTGACTAAGTCTTGTTCTTGTCGGGTTAAAAAACTTCTCCTAGATAAATGTATTTCAAATACCTCTCTTTCGGTAAGGTATACTCATAGTTGTCCCACTATGTGTGATCTTCTGGTGTGAAAGGGTCAAACGGCATCACTGTCCATAGCTACTGGACTGTGTATAATTTAAATCGGACGTGTTCATTGTTCAGTAGTATTAGTACTGTGCCGACCTATGAGTCTATTTTTACATTTATCTACAGTGTCGCCGGTTAATTCCTGTACGAAATGCGTGGGCAGCCTGGGGATAATGCACGACCGCACGCCTGATTGCCACCCAGTTTCCTGTGCATGGAAACGGAAAAGGGAAAGAATTTCAAATATTTTCATGTTAATTTTTCATCACATATAGTAGGGTAATATACTAAGAACCTGCTTGTATACATTATGGCACCCTATCTGTACAAGATTCTCTTTTAATGAATATATGATGATACTCAGTGAACTAACAGGAAAATACAAGCATCTGTTTTACAGAGAATCAAGACTTATCCAAGTGATAATAATCATACTTTCTTGCAAAACACTTGTACCTGTAAATGGTAACAGAGATGCCACCATCAAAATATAAGGATGCCACTAAGTCAGGAAAAAAGGAAATGAGTTGACATTTTAGTTGACACCCTGGCTAATGGCCACACGTAGGCCCGACTCTTTTTGCAATGGAGCCCATGTATAAACGTAGACAGTACTGTAGAATAGGAAATTAATCCGAGTGGTTTATTCTGCCGAACTTTTCCGAGGGGCGTCAGCTCAGTATAAAGAAGGTCGGTTGTATCATTCCTGTCATTTCAGAATATTGGCTTTTCGGAATAGAAAATCTCGGAAAATCCCCAAATCACAAATTCGGTTAATTTGCACCTCGGATTAATTTCCTACATTACAGTATATACTTTTAGTGTAAAGCCCGTCTCACACAGGCAAGACAAGTGTAAGGACAGTGTTAGGACATGCCACGATCAGGAATTTCGTTCAAATAATTCGTTCAATTCCTGATCGTAACACCGTCCTAGGTCATGTCCTAACACTGTCCTGGGTGTCCTAGGTGCATCGCCGACAGAGGGCATGTCATTCACGACAAATTGCCTGTCGTGCGTGTCCTAGCTCGGAATTGAGACATGTCTCAATTCCGCGCTAGGACATCCAGAAAACGCAAGACAAAATGTTTGTCCCCGACGTGTCCTAACAATATCGGGGACCTGTCCTAGGACAGTCGGCATTGTCCTAACTGTGTCTGGGGGTCAAAAGTAGGTGTCCTGAAGGGAAATGGCCCCGGGACAGTGCGAGGACAGTGTTAGGACACGCTTTTTGCCGTGGCCTAATCACGTGAATTGGGGATTCCCCGTGACGTCGGTTGGGAATTCCCACACCACAACGAGGCCAGAACGAGGTGCACTCCCGTTACGAATTTCGCGGAAGAAGGGGTCTTTTTTTGAGACCTCCGCATGTCCGCGATATTGTAAAAGAATGGTACCTTTTTGTACCCAGGTACGAAGTATGGGGGCAGTGAAAATCCCCTTACAATCCACAAATTATATGCGGCTCTGACGCCCGAGTGACTACTGAAGTGACTGGGCTTCCGAGTTTGCTGCCGCCACTTGCTGCCGCTAAACTGGCAGAGGATTATACAATCTTAAGGTCTCACGATACTCTATACCGGTGACACCTATTGGGTTTTGGACAAACTAAAATAATTTATTACATTTTACCTGACATCACTAGAAAAATTGAAAATAAATTGATTTTTTATTGAATATGTACCAATTCTGATTATACCTGCCTATTAAAAATATTATTCTACGAGTTTTTTTGTTTTTGGCTACAGTGATTTCCATATTCATTGAACTTGATGTTTTGACACGTTTTCAGGCATAATGAGTGATAATTCATGTGTATAAAATGGGGATCCCTTGCTCAACAATATCGCATATAAGCATGGGTATACACGGTAACAATTGAGTAACTCTTTTCTAACATTTTCATAAAAATTGCCCCAAAAAAGTCCTATTTCACAAACTTTGACCATCTGTGGTTCGAAAACTAACACGATGACCTATCATTTTCTTTATGTCTTCTTATAAAGAGCAATGTGTAGATAGTGTAGACAAAAATTGGGGAAAATTAAACTAGGCAATTCTGACTTATATCAATTTTGGGTCAAAAACTTGTTTCTCAAATTCCTTGATTTTGCCCAATGATTCCTATATAACAGCAGAAAAATAAATTCAACAAGGCAGAACAGTATTTCAGGCTGTGTCAGTATCTCTTAAGGGATAAATCTAGCAAAGAAAGACACCAATTTTGGAGAAAGTGATGTTTGTGACATAAAGTGCATTAATTTTTCAAAAATCTGTGAAAAAAAACTAAGTTGATGACCCCATGATTTTAAGTTGTTTTGAAGATCACTGTGCTCTGTTCCTTCCTTTGGCAAAATTTGAGGAAAATTAAACTGAGATTTCTAAAAGTGTCGTAAGACCTCATGTTAAAATATGTGTTCCCGTTCATCGAATGTCAGTGTTTTGATAAAGAAGGGGTGTTTATTTGGTTGAAAAAGTCAGCGATTTTATTGAAATAAGGGTGCTTTTTTGGCCAGAAATCAGTGCTTTAGGGGTATTTTTTTAATTTTTGATAACGAGCGTATGCGCCCCCCTAATTACCCAAGTGCTCCCCCCCTTGGGAACCCCTCCCGTGATCAATTCCTACAATATACCATGGCTACCACCTCAGCAACAAAACATCATAAAATTGCATTCATACATTATTGAGCTTAAGACACCATAATTTGTTTATCTAGAAAGTCCCTAATATGTTCTTGTTAAATGAATTAAAATCGTAATTTTAGGCCCAGTAATCACGGAGAGATCATTGAATGAAAACGCCTTAAACACACATTTTGATTTCCCGACATTCTTGGCAAAATATGTCCGTTTTCATTTGATGATTTCTCACTTATTACTGGGCCTTAAGACAACACATTTTATACATTTAGAAAGGCGGTCATATAGTCTTTTAAAATATATTAAAATTGTAATTGTAGATCCAGAAATCACAACATTATGTTAGAAAGATCCTAAAGAGATCTTCCTTTGGCTGCTAATGTTGGCGGTTCTTATCTCATAAAACTAAGAAGCGGTGTATTAAAGCCCGTGCTGTGCATTGGTTGCAGCTAGTAATGATAATGATAATGATAATAACAATAATAATAATAATAATAATAATAATAATAATAATAATAATAATAATAATGATCATAATAATAATAGGTATTACGTTGTAAGTAGCTGCAAATTTATGAATCTGACTAGATCATTTGGCCAGGTAAATACACGTTTTTTTTGGCGACATGTTTATTTCTTATTTATTAATGTATACTGTATTATTTTGCATGTCAATGCAGTCAATAAACATACTATACTATACTATGTTACGGTGATTGAATTTTTTATGGGACAGATACAAGACGCTCAAGACATGTCCACGCCTTATCCCCGACACGTCCCGGACACATCGAATATGTCCTATATACATCGGGGACAAAAATAGTAATTTGCATAATGTCTGGGACATGTCCGCATTGTCCTAACATTGTCCGCGATATGTCCCCGACACATCACAGACAAATCCCCACCTAACAGGACTTACTCAGGATGTCCTATGCGTCCATCAACTACGTCTTGTTCATCGTTCACACTGTCCGCGACGGGTCCCCGACGTGTCCCCGACAGCACCAAGACATCCTAATTTGCATATATTTCCTCAATTTTCACCTAGGACTTTGTCGGCTTCAAAAAAGTCGTGATGTCCTGGGTGTCCTAGCTAGGTCTTGGCAAAAAGTCCTAGCTTGACACGTCTGTGTGAGACGGGCTTAACACATCCAGGAAGGGAGTGGGATAGGAATGGTATCCTCCTGAGATTGATATCGGTCGGACTGGAGTCCGGATAAGTTTGAGGATTTAGAGTTTAAGATTAATTTCCAAGCGACCAAGTTATCTTTACACAATTAATTAACATTTTTGAGTTGTATTATCATTTTCCTTTTACGATATTCGCGTTAACAAATATCATTATAAGGTCGCATTTTTCCGATTACCTTGTCACTTGATATTATGTATTGTATGTATTTTCAAAATGTATTTTCAAAATTACGAGAGTCGTTGTCAATAAATATACATACAATAAATAGAGGTCCAAAAGGCTGTTAGAGACATATTGATGAAGGACTTGTATATCGTATAAATAAAGATTTCAAACACTCAAACAGTTGTACGACTTTTTGATTACGTGCAAGGATCTGTATATAAATACATTTTTGATTTCCTTAGAAAGAAAACAGTCAGGGTTACTATTTCATGAATCAATTCAAGATTTCTCATATGCATTTTCATTCATTTATTTATATACTAGTATTACACATAAGTTCCTGATTCATAATTGCTACAGTAAAAACATGAAGTACAGTGACAATACCATATGTAAAATAAATTGTACCTTGATTAAAGACTATAGTCTAGTTAAAGCTTAAAACAATTGTGAGTATTATACATATCATATGAAAGTAGCATGTGTGAATATAAAACATATACGCATACATCTATACAGTACAGACATTTAATTGCTGCACCCGTTGACCGGACATTTGACAGCGCCTGGTTGTACAACATCCATGGATAACATTTCAAATAATAGGCCAAAAGCTAGATTCAGTTCATCCATGCGCAGGAAACTGGGTGGCAATAGGGCGTGCGGTCGTGTATTATGCCCGGGCTGCCCTCATATTTAGTGCAGGAATTAAATGTCGGCACTGTACACATAATTATTTGAATGGAGAAAGATATAAAATGTGATATCTCTCCCTCCATATTAATCATTTCTTCACTTCTGGGAAATGTGATGGTACCCGGTCAATATTGTGGATAGGAGTGATATATAGAAACTCCCTGCATTTTCTTTTTCAGTTTAAACCCCTAACATCTTTCACCATGCTATCTTTTCGCCTAATTCATTCTTCAGCAGAAATCTTCTTAGATAATATATACTTTAGATGGGCTACATATTTAAATTGATGCAAGGTAGAGAAAAAAATATATCAAAAATATTCTATAAGCTACCATAAATTAGAGTTACTTAAAAGGCGAGTATAGGCTATTTTGAAAGTTTATTATGTGTAGGTACTGCAAAATAACTGTATGTTTGTCTCCATTTATTTCATTTTTCCCTGTTACTTTTTTCTTTATCTGTTATATTTATTGTATTGTACATTTCACGATTTGTAAATGTGGTCAAATAAGATACATACAAAAGAAGCAAATCTGCTAATTGTTGGAAAATTTGCTATATTAATAACATTTATTCTAATAGTTAACACTCAATACATTAATACCATCTAACATTTTAATCCAATGTCAATAACAGTAGCAACAATGATAATCACAATAACAACAGCAGAGGGTCAATTCCTCTACGCCAGGTCAAAGTCACTTGGACATCCTTGTATTTCAGCATATTCAATTGCACTGTATATGTTCAGGAAAAAGTAGAGTGCACTTAATGACACAAACAGGTGCCACCAATTATGACTGTTACCAATATAGTCTACCGTCCCAGGAAACAGGCATTCTGGAATACGTACCATGTAAATAAACATACCAATCAATAAGAATATGTAGAACTTGATAATCATGGGTAGTATGATATTTGCATACTCATTTTGCAAGCTATTTCCTCCAACAAAAGGTATGACTGATATCAGAGAGAAAGCACTTAAACCTGCAATTTTTATTTTATGCTTTAAAAGCATTTTTTCATAGCATTTATCAAGTTTACTAGGAATATATAAACTGGAGTGGATAATTGAAGTTAGTATGCATAGACCTATGACTAGGTACATTAATGATATGGTAGGTTTACAGTAGAACATATAATGCATAGCACTTAGGTGTCCACCGTATAAAGTGATAGCTATTCCATTGATATCCCATACGTGCCATTTGCAATATGGTGTCTCTGATGGTTGGCAATGGAAGGTATGGTAACCAGATGATGCCAGCATACAAATGAAGGAACACAAAAAACTTACGTTAATGATAACATGGTCCCATATACCACCATTATGGGCAGGCAAGTGAGCAACATTAAAATATATCATGAGCATGAAAAACACAAAAAATGTCAGCAAATGTGACCAAATATTTATCGTTTCATTTGTCCACATGAATACGCTTTTAAAGCACAGTTCCGGCGAGAGATCCTTCCTGTACCCTGTCCATATATAGTGATTGTCTTGAAGGAAACTTGGCATCTCTTCATACTTGTAGAGCTTGATTTGCTTCTGCGCAATCGTGCAATTGATCCCATTGGAACCTTTATGAGAAGGCATTATTTAGGATTCTCCGTCTATGTGGTTATATCCGTGATCTTCTGGGTTTACTGTTATGCTGCAATGAAAACGTAAAGTGTTACATAGTAAAAAAGCAAATTAGATGTATAATAAGATAGGTAACGAAAGCTATAGATTATTTATATATAAAATTATATTTTATTTCACTGATACTGCTTAAAAAAGAATAGTTATAAAGGGCTGTATCATACTTTACCCAGCTGACCAGTATTTGCGTGGCCTGTCATATAGGGAAATAACATGATTAAAAAGCGGAGTGTTTTATTTAGAAACAGTTGAGCTCATGTTGACTTTGACATTGTCAGAACAGGCGAACACTGAACTTTTGGGTAAAGTACATTACTCTGTAATGAGGCCACAAATACATACATACCGGTGTATACACACATGCATACATACAAACATACATACATACATGCAAACATACGTACATACATTCATACACACATACATACAAATCCTGGAGTTTGCCTAAATGTACACATACTGTGAGTTTCCATACACTAGAAAAGCAGCAACAGTATCATAAAGTCGTACATTTCTCAATATATTAAGGGTTATAACATATCACTACTTATGTCAATCAGTATGCAAACTTCAATTCAAATATATATTTATATGAATTTGTAAAATACTTTGAAACAAAAACTTTCTAGCAAAATACATAGGATAGAAATGCAAATTAGAGACCAACCCACAACTCTTTCTAGAGTATGATTTATTCTTAATCTATTTTGAGTTCTGGGATGTCAAATTGACTTGAATAGGATTGTATAAACCCGAGTAAAAAACAAACCAATACAAACCTTCCAAAATAGTTGTGTCTGTACCGAATCTGTATTGCAGCTTGGCTGTTGTCTAGTCAAATAAACATTGCCCTTTACATAGGTTTGATAAGACACAGGCACACAACATACATGTATCTATCTACCAGACCATAGTTTTGCGTTGTGATTGGTTGGTTAGCTAAATGCACATTCAGACAAAGTAGGTCAACCACTGCTAAAAAAATTACCCATTCACGTCAGTCAGGGGCGGATCCAGGGGGGGGTTCGAGGGGTTCGTCCGAACCCCCCCCCCCCCTGGCTGGTGAGTCACGTTGCACCACCACGCCACCTGTGGACAACATCAAAACTAATTGTTTCTCTTGCCCCAGTTGCATAATCCTTTTGTTTCGAGTTCCCCAGACCTTGAGTAGCTATAGACAATAGGCTGATTGGTGTCAGCCTGGGATGGGCGCGAGTGGATGAACATCCTGCCTGACGGGATTATCTGCCGTTATCGGCGGATACAGAATTACACTCCAGTCGTTTGCAGACTAAGAATAGCTTGGAATACCTGAAGTTTGTTAGGTGAGGGAGGGGGGGGGGGGGGCTTCGTTGATTCTCAAACTTCTAGATCACTTGAATCCTTTGTCCAGCGGATACAGTCCAGTCGTTTGCAGACTAAGCATAGCTTGGAAAATCTGAAGTTTGTTAGGTGAAGCGGGAGGGGGGGTTCCAGGGGCGGACCCAGCCCTAAATTTGACTGGTGCCAAAAATGAAAATATGCACTGAGCACCATGGGTGCTCGGTACTAGCGGGTCTGGGGCCGATCAAGGCCCCCAGAAGCCAGAGGATTATTGATGCTCTGATATGCATTCTCAGCCATTCCTGGTACTACAAATTATGAATTTTATGGACTTACTTTTCAAGAAATTTCATTTCTAGTATTTTTTTAGCCATATACTGAACCACTCATTACTCAGTATTGATCTTTGCAATGTATTTCATTATACTAATTTATGGGTAAAATATTTCTTTGTTATTGAAACTGTAATGATTGCTTACATATTACACTTCACATTCACTATCCCCACAGGGTGGTCTCTGTGTGCAGGTTGCCTCGTGGGCGGGTTTGGCTGTGCGAAGAAGTGCATATAAATGGAGGGATAACAATGATGAGGTTACTGTATTTTTTTCTTCTTCTCTCGTTCTGCTCAATCCCCATCATCATCATCATCGTCATAATTTTCCTCTACATCCTCATCATCACTATCGTACTTTTCATCACCATCATCCTCCTCCTCATCACCATCTTCTTCTTCTTTAAATATTTTGCAATTATGCATTTACTTGAAAGATTTCATCAGAAGTGTCATACTGTTTTAGCCCGCTGTGGGCATCAGTGGGTTAAGTTATAAAAGAAAATGCATGGTCTCTTGGATAACCAATCTAGAGATCCACTGAATCGGATTCTATTTACATAAGGATATGTCAGAAATAGTATATTATAAAAAACCATCTTTGTGGTGTGAATACTGTATCTTATAAGGCAAAAACCTTTCTGCGTGTTATGAATACAAACTACCCCCCCCCCCCCCCTCCTATACCACATCAATATAGGGCCCTGGAAGCCTTTTGCAGGCACCAAAGTTACCAAAACAAAATCCACCGCTGATGCACCAGGTGCTACAATCAAGAAAGCCTTTAGAAATTGTTATAAGATGAATTGCATAATTTGCCGAAATAAGCCTGTAACATTAGAATCCATGTTTGTTGGCGCTAAATTCATCCCCCACTTCAAGGATTTACTTGGTGTATTGTGTTGACTGCAACAGCTGTGCAATAGCTTGGCTGGCCTTAAGCATCTTGTATTCTCGTTCAATATTTTATTTAAATGCGATTTCCATCTTCACTTATGTTCAGTAAGTGAATAGAACCTATTTTACAATGTTGAAAGTTTAGTAAATAATAATAATGATTGGTATTACTACTACTACTACTACTACTACTGCTGCTGCTGCTGCTGCTGCTGCTGCTGCTACTACTACTACTAATACTACTACTTATAATGATACTAATAATAATAATAATAATATTAATACTAACAATAATAATAATAATAATGATAATAATAATAAAAAAAAATAATGATAATAAACAATACTACTACTACTACTAATAATAATAATTATAATAATAATAATAATAATAATAATAATAATAATAATAATAATAATAATAATGAAATAATAATAATAGTAGTAATACTGATAATAATGATGATGATGATAATGATAATAATAAAAAATAACAGTAATACTACTACTACTGCTACTACTACTACTACTAATAATAATAATAATAATGATAATAATAATAATAATAATAACAATTAATAATAATGATAATAACAACAACAACAACGACCTCATTATTATCAACATAAAAAGGTAGTCTCCTGAATACACGCACTGTAACGAGAAGGTGTGGCTACATATCGAGACACACATTGAGCACGTAGAGACGGGGGAGTGGAAAATAGGGAAAAGTGACTTGCATATTGTGAGCCAACATGCATGGCATGACACATTTCAACATGTCATCCCCCAATACTGTGACAAGTAAAACATTACATGAAGAGGGGTTGTTATCCCATAGAACCTCAACTTAAGTGGCAAGTGAAATCCATCCTCAAATAAAGTGACTAGTAAAAAGTTATCCTTAAATAAAGCAGAATCAACTTTGAGTCAAACACATATGAAGATATTGCATCTTAAATCAAGACATTTTCATACGTGGCAGACCATTCGTATGCTCCAGAGGTGAAAAGGTTCAATAGGTGTGGATAGATTGTACCTGCTTGATGCAGAATTATATAACATTTTAAATCCCTGACCGTCTGAATACGCATTAGCCGATACCAGCGGCGATTTCAAGGGAATTATATTTGCTTCATGACTGAAAGGAAATATTCGGCGTCGTTAGGGAAATCCAGATGATCGCTCAACAAAGGGATTTTCTCGACACAATCAGAGGAATACTCTCAGACACAATGTATGAGAACAGGTTTGAACCAGTTGAAGAGAGTAATACTCTGTAAAAGCTAGCTACGTGGATTCTTACCTGCATTACCTACTCGAATACCCTCTTTTACCTGGGCATACTTTATATATGTGTTTATTGACTGTAATCTGTGAAATTACAAATTCATACTATATAAAAGTATGCGTATAATAATAATATAATACAATAATATAACCTATTGGAATTACGGAACATAACGATTATTAAATATTAAATAAACTAAGCAACTAGAAAGGATACATAAATATGAATCATATAGTTAACTTAATACAATAAGTTCATTGTTTAGAACCCAAGAAAAAATATATATACATGCGACTGCATCAAAGAAGGTATAACATTAGTGTTATATAATATTAACAGCCTGAAAAAGGCAGATATGTCGCATAAAATTATTATCTACATAAGTGCGAAAATTTCATTAGACTGTAAAGTACTCTTTAGATTTTATATTGAAAGGATAAAGAATGATAAGGTATCATTGCCGTTCTTGTACTGATTTATGGCAGCAATACAACCTATAACCATTCGTCATAAATGTAATAGCTTTAAGCAAGAAAAAAGGAGTACCTTACTTTGTATACATGATACTCTGGTAGCAATAAGAATAAAATTAACCTATTCCGTCCCTACTCTGCAACACCACATTGTACATTCTATTTACACTCACTGCTACTACTGTAGTGATATGAATAGATCTTGCTCTCCAGGGACTTTTCCCATGATGGTGTAAAAGTTATTGACACCCTGTGTTAGGAACCTAACTCCGTTGAATCTTTCTAAATTTGCAATCTGTACATACATATTATTACGTTCCTCTGCTAGTGCTTGACAATGCATCACAACGTGCACTGCATTTTCTAGAGCATGATCATTACACAGATCACAATATGGTCTTATCGCGTGGTCAATTTTAAAACGGTAGTTGTCACACTTTAGCTGACTTGATTTACATACAAGTTTTGCCATAGTCTCGCAACTATGCATTAATTCGGGGTGTATGTCGCCTACATACCACCAAATCATTTAATAGCATTAAGCTAACTGAAAGTACCAGGGAAACTAAGACATTACTAATACCACCACACAACCGTTAGATGGTGTTAGCCCATAAGCGTTTCGAGTACAACTGTGACCTTTTGAACTTAAGCAAAATTCATAAGTTAATGATTTACTCTTGAATTTTAAATTATCTGCTATTTTACTCCAAGATCATAAAAGTATGTCCTGAAAGACTAGATATACTTAATGTGTGCCAACTTACCTCCCCTCTACTTATCATTTATATCGCTGTTACACCATGTATGTTATATTTTGAATTGTTATTTTGTAGTCGGCCAAGAGCCCTGGTAGCTCGTGTTTACTATGTAAAATCATTACCGACTTGAAATAAAGATTATCTATCTATATAACAGTAGGTAGTGGTCAGGGTGACGAGCTACATGCTTTATATATACCTTTAAGTATTTAACCCTTTCCCATCCGTAGAGCTCACGTTCTAACATTTATATGAAATTTTGTTCGTGATACAACATATTAAAAAATGTTACTCGCATTCAATTCTTTGTTTTGAAAAAAAAAACATTTTCGAATCGTTTTCAAATTGTACTTTAATTAATGTGTTACTCCTGACAGTGTCAAAGCGTGCGCTTACTCCAGACATGACTTGGGTAGGGCTTGGTATGGTAGGGCAAATACCTTAACTCTTATACTGCTGGTGGCTAATTTGGCCAATACCAAACAATGAAAGAAGATTTTTCAAAAATCTTTGAGTTTTGGGGGTTTGGACGAAAGTAGCCTCAGCATTGGAAAGATTAGCGCCATCTCGCCTGGTCATCAAGTACTCTAGGGAATGAAAATAACAATTCATCGTATTTGAATTCTGGACAGGTTTGTGTGAGCGTGTGTGTTGACTCTTGTACCTTACCCGAACAGTTACAAGTCAGTTTATATGCAATTATGCATTACGTTTTTTCAAAATAAACTAAATAACACAATATACATACATATTCAAACGTTCATGCCGGCAAACTTCTATACCTATTCGTATGCTTCGTTCAGTTTGTATGAACATATGCAGTTATCTATACATACAAGTTATATACATACAGTTATCTATACAAGTATACAATCATACATAGATATATGGTTATTTTGTAAAGTTACACCACATGTAAAGTAAAGTAAAGTCGGTATATCAATTACAAGAAACACGCGCTACTAAGGCTCTTGGCCGACTGGACCAACAGTGCTTTATACATTGCCTTCCGAAGCACGAGAAGTGCGCCCCAGTCATTTGCAGACTAAGAATAGCATGGAAAACCTGAAGTTTGTTAGGTGAGGGGGGTTTCTCAAAGAACTTCTAGATAACTTGTTTCCTCCAAAACCTTTGACGAAAAATATCTAACTACTAGCCAACAGATACTTAACCACATCTCAACACCTTATAAACCAACAGATATATAAAATAACCACATCTTAACACCTTTTAAGGTGGCTTAACAATCTGGGCACTCTAAGAATGTAGTTGATAACTTAAGTGCCGGTTATTTGTTGACTATGTTTTACTGATGTTAGTCTTATTCATTTGCAATAAGCATATTATTCGGGGCTAGTTTAGGAGTGGTTTGATATGCCTTCAATATCCTAACGTACATATGTATTATGTCTTCAATGTATAAAATACAAAGATGTGTATGTATAAAATGAAAAAAAACACAATTCAAGGTGTGCATAACTCCTTAGAAAACAGAAAAAGACAAAGAATAACTTCTCTATTTATTTAATTCACCTTATAAGCAAACTTGAAAGTGTTGATTTCTGAGAATTCGACCAGCGTAGAAGGGGAAATTTACTGAATGGCTCTCATGACTGGTGTTAAGTCACATC
>OZ012695.1:3447246-3449746 GCA_963942565.1 Maea johnstoni | reverse complement strand
TATATCCTAAGAAGAAGAAGATGAAGAAGTATTTTGATGTATTCATCTCGAACACCAATAAAATCCTGTATCGGAGATACTGTAGATTCACGATTGTGTAGAGCAAATTTTGCGATTTTACAGAAAATTGATTTTTACGTTTTTTAACTTTGCGAATTGGCTAAACACAAAAAAAGCCAAACTAACGCAATCTTTTCCGAAGTTACAGTATGATATGAGAGGTCCTCTCTTTATGGGGGCATTAGGATAGTTTTATATCAGAGATCACAAACTCAATACTTAAATGACATCCCCTAAATCACACTAGAGACAGTGAAAAACTCCTTCCTTCCTAGAGTTTAATACACCATAGTTCATTTGATCAATATAAATACATGAGATCATCAAAATGTGCAAAATTGCGACATCTTGGGCAGGCTTGTTTACGGCATATACACACACTACTTCAAAGGGCATTCTTGCAATTTAATATTTTCAACCACACTGTACAGATTAAGGAACCAGTAGAGAGGACAAAGAAAGATAATCACATGCCACCAATTGTGACTACCACCAAGATAGTCCACTTTCCCAGGGAACATACATTCAGGGAAACGTAGTACAAAAATGGTCGCGCCACTTATCAAGATTATGTAGGTCTTGAAAACTATAGGTAGTATAACATTTACATACTCATTTGACCAGCCTTTGTCTACAACAAAATGCATGACAGGTAATAAAGAAAAAACACCCATTCCGGTAATTTTGAAACTGATGCTTTAAAATCATTTTCTCGAAGGTTTTGTCATATCTAGCAGGGAAGTACAGGCTAGAGTGTATTATAGAATAAACTATGCATAAACCTATGGCTATATACGTAACTGAGATAAGAGGCTCACAGTAAAACATATAATACACAGCACTGAGGAGTACACCATATATAGTGATAGCTATTCCATTTAAGTCCCATAAAAGCCATTTACAACATGCTCTATCCAGATTCTAGGCAGTTGAATGTGTGATAACCAGTTGAAGCCAAGAGACCATGCATCAGGATGAGAAGACTTATGCTTGTGATCACGTGGTCCCACACATCTCCACCAATGGCTGGCAAGTGGTTGACATTGATATCCACAATGAGAAAGAAGATCACGACAGAGGACACCAAATGGGACCAGATGTTGATTGTTTCGTTTGTCCACATACAGATACTGTTCACACACACTGCTCCGGAGAAAGATCCTTCCTGTATCCTGTCCATATATAATGATTGCGTTGTTGAAACATTGGCACATTTTCGTACTTGTACAGTTCGATACTTTTCTGGCCAAGATTGCCCGAGCAATTGTCCTCTCTACCATAGTGCATTGTCTCTGTATCTGTTGACTTATCCATGTGTCGTTCCATGTATTCCTCTTGTTTTACTATTACGCTGGAACAGAGAAAGACAATACATATTATATGTTTATGTTAAATTTTGTAATATTGTCACTTGTTCTGTCTTACTGTATAACGGCTTGTATGTATGTATGTATGTATGTATGTATGTATGTATGTATGTATGTACACACACACACACATATATATACACATATATGTATGTATATATATATATATATATATATATATATATATATATATATATATATATATATATATATATATATATATATATATATATATATATATATATATATATATATACATACATATGTATATATATATATATATATATATATATATATATATATATATATATATATATATACATGTATGTATGTATGTATGTATGTACACACACACATATATATACACATATATGTATGTATGTATATATATATATATATATATATATATATATATATATATATATATATATATATATATATATATATATATATATATATATATATATTATATATATATATATATATATATATATATATGTATATATATATATATATATTATATATATATATATATATATATATATATATACATGTATGTATGTATGTATGTATGTATGTATGTACACACACACATATATATGCACATATATGTATGTATATATATATATATATATATATATATATATATATATATATATATATAATATATTATATATATATATATATATATATATATATACTATATATATATATATATATATATATATATATATATATATATATATATATATATATATATATATATATATATATATATATATATATACATGCACACACACACAAATATATGCATACAAGCATGTGCATGCATGCACATACATACACATACATACATACATACATACCGCATGCGACGCATGCATGTAATACATAATAAATACATACATACATACATACATACATACATACATACATACATACTAAACACTTTTTAAATGTATTATAGTTCCTACCAATATTAGGATGAACCCCTCAGTGTACGTGATAAAACATATTTTATTTGTTTAACCGCATGTGTCCTCGGCTCCCTGTGTGTTCCCTATACCACCATA
>OZ012695.1:3424180-3447046 GCA_963942565.1 Maea johnstoni | reverse complement strand
TGGAACCCTTTGCCTAGTAATACAAAGGTCACTTAACTATATCATTTTACGTAAGCTCTACAAGAAAAGATACACCACACTAGCTAGGTAAAACAAAACACCCTTATGATACCCTCATGTACTCCAACATTTATGATCATCTTATCTCGAGGAACAATTGCCACTACTTCTAGGAGTAGCTCCTTATCAGCATTCACTGCCTCACCTCCTGTGGTTGGTAGTAATTGTCCAAAGATGGACAGCAAGCTTGGGCCACAATAAACAGGCATCTCTGTAAGAAAGCTAACTCAAGCCCTTACATTTAACTGACTACAAGAATGTGTACAGGTATGTTACACACGTGTGCAGTTTAACATTTAGACAGGCAAAGATGAAAAAGTATTATTTAAACACTAGACCAAAAATAATGCCATCTAGGAAATAAAAGAAAAATAACCAAGAATGAGAATTCATGTATTTACTTACAAATGAAAGAACGTTAAAATAGTTATCAATATTCATAAATCAATTTCAATATTCATAATTCTTCTTTTTTCAAAACCCTTACATACCTTACGTGAATATTACAATGGTTTATAAATATTGAAAAATTATTCCCAGGTTAGGAAATATCATTTTTTCATCAATAGTGTAGTTTGGGGTTCTCAATTTTAAATTTAAAATTCAATTTTACTCATTTACATTTTTAAAAATTCAATCAATGACCATCTCTAGTTATGAAAATAGAATAAACGAGATGCAAAGTTAAAAGAATTCTGAATGTAGATCCAGATCTAAATCTTAATACCTATCCAGATCTAAATACAGAATAAGAATTGGGCCGAGCATTATGGAATTCCATATGGCAGTATGGACGGACATTCCCTTCACCATAGGTTCCCCCCTTCAGGTGTGGCATTGGTGAACGGCTAAAACGATGCAACATGCACATACGACTCAACATGGCGAAAATGCTACAACCTGCATTCATCTATATCATTTGGCCAGATATAGAAGAATGAAGGTTTTTTTTTTAATTTTAAATCATTTTTATCAAGTTGCATGTAAAATAAACAAAAAACAGTACAGAGAGTCTGAATGATAATAATAACAGATGAAAGTAAGAGTGTTTGATAACTAAAACATAATAACATAATATAGAATTGAAAACATACAGGAAATTGGTGAAAAGAGATGATGGAGATAATATTTATTGTATAATCTCTGAAATAAAGACCATTTTTTACCAAATAGATACTCTTTGTCATTAATGATGAACTTGTACTCATCATGCAAATAACCTTGTTTTACATTAGCCTTGACTTGATGCGAGGTAGGCTCACCACCATCACACTTACTTTGGAAGATTGTCTTTTTTTGTGTTCAAAATTATGATGTTTATTTGACCAGAATTTTCTAAGTCATCAATAATCTTCCTTCTTTCAGTGAGATGGTAGCTAGTCATACCGAGAGATCTGATCCAATTCTCAACATCTTGCCACAATGTAGTGACGTTACAACAAATTATTAGCATATGGTAATTGCTGTCCACCTCATGATTACACATTGTGCAGATATTATTAGTTTTATTTTAATTTTAAAGAGAATATCATTTGTAAAGAATCTGTAATGAAAAGTTCGAAATTGTATGTACTAAAGGTAAATATCATCAACTAGAGTGTGAGTCTTAATAAAAGAACTTCTAATTTCGTGGAATGAGAAAATTAGACCGCCTTTATCAAACCATTTCGTACAAATGTTGTCCAATATATGTGTACATACATTTGTATAGATTCGATACTCCTTTAGTATCTTTATTTAAAATAATATTAATGGGACTATTTGTAGGACGATTGGGTCTATGCTCTGGTAATTCTTGATTATCCAAGAAATTTTTTAATGTTAACATCAATCCACCATATTCCAAAAAATTGGTCTTAATATTATATATGTCTTGGAAATCATCCGAGGACATTAAAGAACACTCATCATCTAACAAATCATCTTTGATTGTGATACCCTTTTTTAACCATAGTGGTTTAAGAGGCAATCTTATTGTTTCATTACACCACAAAGGAGTAAGTAATATGTTGTTAATTTCTGTGGCAAATGGACATCTTCACAGCATTTTAGACTCTTTAATATGGAAAGCCAAAGTGAACAGAAAGAACATTTTCTAATATTAATAAATGATTTCTTGATATTAATAAATGATTTCTTAATATTGATAAATGATTTTTAATATTAATAAATGATTTTTTAATATCTATAAATAGCATGATTTATTAATATTCATAATGATTTCTTAATCTTAATAAATCATTTTTTAATATTAATAAATCATTTCTTAATATTAATAAATGCTTAGCATTTCTTATTATCAATAAATGATTTATTAATATTAAGAAATGATTTTCTTAAATTTATAAATGATTTCTTAATATTAAGAAATGATTTCTTAATATTAAAAAATGGCATGAATTCTTGATATTAATAATGATTTTTTACTAGTAATAAATGATTTCTTAATGTTAAGAAATGTTGAGCATTTATTAATATCAATAAATGATTTTCTTATATTAATAAATCATTTATTAAAGTGTAACTCCACCTTCAAAATTAAAAAAGATATGTTTTAGAGCTCAGTGTCACCATTCTCAGGACACCTTGATTACAATTGTACTCCTCAAATTGACTGAGATATAGAAGTTTGTATCTTGCAAAATACAGCAAATTCACTGCCTCAGCATGTTCATGGAGGCACCATCTTGGAGCTTATCAGAAACAGGAAGTGATGTCATACTGCTACATGCAAGCTGAGGGCCATTCAGAACTGAACACACCAACACATTGTCTCATTAGTAAATGACTTGCAAAGAACAAACAGAAGCACTGTGTCTCAGTGTACATATACCTATATAGTGTAAGTTATATTTGCCAGAGGTATACCGGGTTTTATGTGGCAAAAGCAAAGAGGGAAGAGAGACCTGTAGCTAAGGGGTTATAGATGAGCTTTAGGGTTCAAGAAATTCTACCAGTTTACAAAATAGCCTGACATTTAGTATTCTTACAATGTCCTGACACTGTTTTCTTGTTATGAAAGGAAGTTTACAATTAGTTAGCTGTGTGTATTGTCAGCTGCTCAGGAATTGACTGCAATACACATTAATCTCAAAGGAAATGCATCCGCTCTAGTCCCATGCTTTACCCAGGATCAGGTTAACTGCAATACACATCCTCTGGGCACAACTATTTCAAATTGCAGTCAGACTAGTTACTGTTAGGAAAACACAGGTATACGAAGTACAATTATGAAACCAGATAGCCAAGAAACCATCTCCCAATTATATTGTGACAATGTTTTAGTTCTTATTCATAATAGCTATTAACTTGAATACTAATTTGTAAATGATTCTATTCATTTAAGCAGAGACAAACATGGGGACAACATCCATATGTGTGCCTCATTCTTAGTGGATTTATAGGCAGTTACGGAAAACCTCCTTGGTATTCAACCATACACATTCTGAAAATGAAGATGTGTCAGACTGAGGAGATTTTGCAAAATGCTAATGCTAATCTTCTTCTAAACTAATGCCTACAATTTACAGAGAAATACAGCAAATATAACACATTTTGAATTTTGTTGTTGTATGACAGAAAACTATTATTATTAGTGTATTAGTCCGATTACGCATACATTTGAAAATTATTGGAAGGGGGCAGTCAGTGTACATCATTTTCTGACATTCAGAACTTCCCCCCACTTAATCTAGATGTTTCTTACCTTTAAATGTGGAGCTGTCACAGACCATATATTGATCATATCTTTGCCGGTTCAGACTGTATATTGATCATGTTTTCACTGGTACTTGCGCTTATTTGGAGAATCATTGTTGCATCCAAAAGCTTGACAATTTACCATCTTTGCACTCAAGTTTTGAGCTGTCCACAGTCTCAGGGTTCCACTTTCCAAGGGGCATATGCCCCTTGATTTCGTTATGGGCTCCTAGATTTTTCAAACTACCGGGGCCCCAAAATAGTATGTATAATAACCAGGAATCCTATTGTTGGCCAATCATTATTTGTCAAAAGACCTTTTTGGGCCCCTAGCCTGAAATCTAAGTGTCAGATCCTGGTCACGAGAGCTAGCCCCTAAGCTCCCTCACTTGGCTGTGGTGTTAAAGGATGTCATAGCATTACATCACACGCATCTAATTAACATCACTAATTAGGTTCCCCCTGACCAAACATGGCAGCCCCCATAAAGCTACCTTTAAATGGTATTATCTCAATTAATCCGCAATTGTACAATTGTAATCATGGTGTCCTATGGAAGGTGAGATCGAGCTCTACAACATATCTTTTTTAATTTTAAAGGTGGAGTTACACTTTGATATTAATAAATGAGCACCATCTTTTGCTTGCTCAGGAAGTCCTTACCTGTATAATAATGAATACCCCCTACACATGCTTAGGATAAGCGGGAAAATTTGACTTTGTTGCCTGTCTAATGTCAATTTCAAGTGTATATTTTCCATCTCGCTATGATTCCCAGGGCATTGTATGTGGATAATATACCTTATTTTGATGAATAAATACATGTCAACGGTTTAGTCTGAGTATAGAGTGGTTTCCCTTAGAAGGTAGGACACCAAAAGATTTTACAATTTTTCATTTTAGGCACCAGTTTCAAAATTCTGGTTAAGACGAAAGTATAGGTATTGATTTGTAAATAGAATTATAGAAACTCAATTCTCCAAAATAATGTACAACTCCCTCTCTGCCATTTTGAAGCAACTGCCATGTGCCAGGGAGCATTCATTATTTCATAAAGAACTGAATAGTTCAATGTTTCTCCAATAGATGTCACTTATTTATTAATATTAATAAATGATTTCTTAATATTAATAAAAGATTTTCTAATATAAATAAATCATAGCATTTATTAGTATTAGTAAATGATTTCTTAATATTAATAAATGCCATGATTTATTAATAAATCATATATTAATGTTAATAAATGCTTTCTTAATATTAATAAATGGAAATGTTTTCTTAATATTAATAAATGATTTCTTAATATGAATAAATGATTTCTTGATATTTATACATATTTATTAATATTAATCACTATTTCTTAATATTAATAAATCATTTATTAATATTAAGAAAGCATTTATTAATATTGATAAATCATTTGTTAATATACAATTTCGAACTCTTCATTACAGATTTTTTACAAATGATACAATTTCGAACTCTTCATTACAGATTTTTTATAAATGATATTCTCTTTAAAATTAAATTAAAACTAGTAATATCTGCACAATGTGTAATCGTGAGGTGGACAGCAATTACCATATGCTAACAACTTGTTGTAACGTCACTACATTGTAGCAAGATGTTGAGAATTGGATCAGATCTCTCGGTATGACTAGCTACCATCTCACTGAAAGAAGGAAGATTATTGGTGACTTAGAAAATTCTGGACAAATAAACATACTAATTTTGAACACAAAAATGACAATCTTCCAAAGTAAGTGTGATGGTGGTGAGCCTACCTCGCATCAAGTCAAGGCTAATGTAAAACAAGGTTATTTGCATGATGAGTACAAGTTCATCATTAATGACAAAGAGTATCTATTTGGTAAAAAATGGTCTTTATTTCAGAGATTATACAATAAATATTATCTCCATCATCTCTTTTCACCAATTTCCTGTATGTTTTCAATTCTATATTATGTTATTATGTTTTAGTTATCAAACACTCTTACTTTCATCTGTTATTATTATCATTCAGACTCTCTGTACTGTTTTTTGTTTATTTTACATGCAACTTGATAAAAATGATTTAAAATTTTAAAAAAAAAACCTTCATTCTTCTATATCTGGCCAAATGATATAGATGAATGCAGGTTGTAGCATTTTCGCCATGTTGAGTCGTATGTGCATGTTGCATCGTTTTAGCCGTTCACCAATGCCACACTTGAAGGGGGGAACCTATGGTGAAGGGAATGTCCGTCCATACTGCCATATGGAATTCCATAATGCTCGGCCGAATTCTTATTCTGTATTTAGATCTGGATAGGTATTAAGATTTAGATCTGGATCTACATTCAGAATTTTTTTAACTTTGCATCTCGTTTATTCTATTTTCATAACTAGAGATGGTCATTGATTGAATTTTTAAAAATGTAAATGAGTAAAATTGAATTTTAAATTTAAAATTGAGAACCCCAAACTACACTTTTGATGAAAAAATGATATTTCCTAACCTGGGAATAATTTTTCAATATTTATAAACCATTGTAATATTCACGTAAGGTATGTAAGGCTTTTGAAAAAAAGAATTATGAATATTGAAATTGATTTATGACTATTGACTTCTTTCATTTGTAAGCAAATAAATGAATTCTCATTCTTGGTTATTTTTCTTTTATTTCCTAGATGGCATTATTTTTGGTCATACAAGCCCCTCTTGTCCCCTTTTAATTTTATTCGTATTCGTTTTCTTTAATACCCTTTATTTCTTCAGATTTGTGCTTACATATCTCTCTCTCTCTCTCTCTCTCTCTCTCTCTCTCTCTCTCTCTCTCTCTCTCTCTCTCTCTCTCCATGTCCGATGTTCAACATACCTAAATTCCGTCCATTAAACACAGATGCCATGGCACGGAGTTTCCCCTTCACCATAGGTTCTCCCCTTCAATTGTGACATAAGTGACCAAAGCGCATCAACATGCACATATACAGAAACGACTCAACATGCATTCATCAATATCATTTGGCCAGATATAGAAAATGCATATTGATGAATGCAGGTTGAGTCGTATTCGCCATGTTGAATCGTTCTGAATCAAGTTGAATCGTTTTCAGTCAGGTTGCATGGTTTATTCCAAATGGTGAATATTCAAATGGCGTTCCATTAAAGACGGAGACGGGAGTTAGTAGCGAGAGTATAGAGCAAATTACGTCCTGCAGGGTGAGATCCTCGTTAGGGCTGTTCCATTTAAAAGTGTGTGTGGGGTGAGGGAGTGGGGACAGAAGATTCCTAAAGGGGGGGGGGGTCTGAATTATTCTATTTTACGATCACTTTTTAAATACTGTTTTCAAATCTCTCTCTCTCTCTCTCTCTCTCTCTCTCTCTCTCTCTCTCTCTCTATATATATATATATATATATATATATATATATATATATATATATATATATATATATATATAATATATATATATATATATATATATATATATATATATATATATATATATATATATGTATATATATATGTGTACGTGTATATATATATATATATATATATATATATATATATATATATATATATATATATATATATATATATATATATATATATATATATATATATATATATGAAGAATAGTTTTTATCTTCATTTTCGACTCTAACGTACACTACTGGTACAAACGCTTCAATGCACTTAACAGGCTTAACTCCATTAGCGACGTGGAAGCTTTCGGAGCTACAAATGATCTCTAACCTCTAGTGTAATAAGGTTCTACCGTATATAGGGATTAAGACAGCTAGACGGCCCTATTTAACCCTTCCAATGCTTATGCTACTTTCGTTAAAAGCACAAGGACTTTAGCGAAGACCATAAAGTATAGTACTCAGTCTGTGCATATTTTGATAAGAATGACATCATCCTGATTTTAACTCTCCAAATACTTTTGAAAACCATTTAAAGCCTGTCGTGTTGGTATTCATTGGATAGATCTCATTCAGTACTCTTAGATGAGTACCCATGGGTCAGGGTTTCAGTCATTTACAGCTTTTTTGCATTATATTGTATTTGCAAAATTAGCCACCAACAGCATAAGGGTTAAGCAAAGGCCATAGAAACCACTCGTCGTCAAGCAACTAAATGCGACAGGTTGTTTCTGAGACACTCTGGACTAGATAAATCAGCAAAATGAAAAGTTGCCCTAGATAGATGTCACAAGACGTCACTATAGTTAAGATCATCCAAGGCTTCAGTTTCCTTTTATTTTACACCTAGCTGGCATGCGATGTCTTTGATGATTATTAGGGCGTGTATATACTTGTATATACGCTGCTATGAGTTATGGTGCCAATGCCCTCGCTAAAAAACCTCCCTGTCTCAGTCCTTTCATGTTAAAACTACACATTTAGGAGTCAGATTTAGCTAGGACATTCGATGAAAGGTAGAATATGGCGGACGAGCATTTAATACAGGTAGGCTCCAACATTGAGAAATTGCAAGGAGACCCGGCTAACACTGAGCTACATGTATAGAACCAGCTGATCCCTGTTTGAACAACAATAGTAAAATCAAATACCCGTTGTTAATACTGAGCTTATTTGTCGGGTAGGAAGTTTTTTACGTTGATACATGGAACTAAGCCAGCGAATTGAGTTACTCATTTGCTCCGGGAGTGTACACACGGTTCGAAAACGTAAAATAAGATTCCTTAAATATGGTAATATTTGAAAACAATATTTAAAGTTGAAGAAAGATCGTTAAGGTTGATAATATTCTTTTCATAAAACATTCCTCGAAATATTGATTTGTTGTTAAGATATTTTCATATCTGACAGTTTCAGAGTACTCTCCAGACGTAAATGTGTTAATAAATTCTCAGGGTGGTCAGCAAGTATTGTATACTCCAGTGGTCAGTACACACACACCATAAACTAGAAAGAACACGTACACACGGTTCTTTCCATTGCCAATCACCCTAAAGATGGAATCAAAAGACACAAGGATGTCTGGGGATTTGACGGAGTGGTGCATTGTATCAACTGTTTCCTGTGTTACCTGTCTGCTCCTTTTCTGGGTGATTCTGCCGCTGGTTTTGCCGAGACTTGTCAGACCGTACGAGTCTCTTTCAACTAAGGATTCACTGGTCTGGAGATCAAAGTAAGTTGAACCTATCTACATTACACGGTTATTTCCATATACACCACTGTCGAGTTGCATATATCTTAACATATAACGAAACAATATTCTTACTCAACTGATCCCCGAAAATATATATATATATATATATATATATATATATATATATATATATATATATATATATATATATATATATATATATATATATATATATATATATATATATATATATATATATATATATATATATATATATCGGGGATCAGTTGAGTAAGAAATATGAAAAATATCAAATGTAACAGATCTCATTATATAGCAACTCCCGGGGATCCTAACTGGTGGGCACCCTGCTCGCCTTATAAAAGAAGGTGGATGTGCCTCTAAAATATCCCTTGATCCTCTTTGGATCTGAAGGCTCTGCTCTTAACCCTTCCAATGCTGAGGCTAATTGCATCCAAAGCACAAAAACGCAAATATTTTTGAATTTCATCTAAACCCTGTCATGTTGGTACTCATTGGATAGCCCTCGCTGAGTACTCTCATAGGAGTACCCATTTGCCAGGGTTTTGGTAATTTTACAGGATTTTTGCATCATTTTGTATTGGCCAAATTAGCCACCAGCAGCATAAGGGTAAATCTACCTCATTTTCTTCTTTTACATAGAATAACCATACTTTGTTATTGTTCTTCAACAATGACAAAGGACCAACTTTTGATGATATTTCATGGCACTAAATGACCTTTTTCTGTCAATTTGTGTGTCTTTAAACATTCATTCATCTCATTATGTATACCTTAAATCTGTCGTAGCCATCCAAATATACCTCATATTATTTGCAATGGACATGTTTAAGATTGCAGCATGTGCTTTACTGTGTGATGGGTGAGGAGGGTGTTTCCGCGCATGTTATGAACTGTGGACTGAAGTTGAAAAGTGGATTGACAGTATTTGATTTTTGAATAACAAAATAGACAACACAATTAAAATTCTTGGTGACAAGAAAAAAACAACTAAAATATTCTGCGTTAATAGTACTACATTCATTTGTTTTTTGTTTTTGACATTCATTTGTTGTCAAAAGTGGCAAAGGTCGTCTTTGTTATGTATTTCTATTTCTATCTCATACTTTGTGTCTGTAAAATGAGATGAGACATCTGTGGTGGTTATGAGGTATGAAATAAACAAAAAACAAATTTTAAAAATGTTATGAATTGCAGTTCCGACTGAATGGGCATTCTAACGTTAAGACCAACGAGAGCACGTGTCAATGTTGATCATGGCTAAATGGCAATCTTCATCTGAAATTTAGCGTGAGAGTACCAGTGACTATTTTTGTTAAGCCAATCTTGAATATCGGAGATCAAGGGTATATCAACGACTTATTGCAATCCATATTAAGCCAATCGTAGTAAATACAGCGTGAAAATCTGGACAAATGGGAATGGTCAAAGGAGCGGAATGATCGAATTTATTTGAATAACTGTGGGTTATCATTGCAATCATGGATGTATTGTCTTGTCTTTCTGACCTTTTAACTCATTGTAAAGAAATGCAGAATAGCGAAACATACGCATAAAATTTAGGCATATCAAGAATATTTTTTACTGAGAGTATTATACACGACCAAACATATTTATTTCTTATTGTCCTTTTTGATTCTTGTGGAATCATTGCCTTATATTTTTGGGCCTGGTTTAATCAGAGAGATCTATTCATAGAGAGTAGCGACAGGGGCATGCAGCCGCCTCAGTAGTCAGGCACTATTGTTATGCAAATGAGCTCTTATCAGTACCCACTGTACATACGCACACAACTAAGCATGTGCAATGTTCTACTTATCATCATGTTCTGTATCAGTGTGCGGATTAATCATACCACAGGCACACGTTTATTTGCATCTGTGGTATAGGGGAGGGTGTTGATATGGATATGGCTTAACCAGAGAGGTATATACCTAGTTAATACCCATATAAATTAGTATGAAAAGTTTAAAATCATGTGGAAGATAATTAGATAAGTTTAAACCTATCAAAGTATTAAATGTTTAAATAGATTCCCCAATTGAATCTCCCCAAATACATGTATTGCAATTACGTTGACATCAATTGAACATAGTAAACAACAGTTCTTACCTTCATCCCCAGGATGTCTATATTGTTAAGCCTCTCCAAAAAGTAAAATTCATTTTTTACATATTGGAAAGTACAAGAGGTCGATTCAACCTGCTGACCAAAACAACAGGCAAGATGGCTACCCCATTATCTCATTGAGCTCCTAGATAAGATTTGCCTCCACAGTGTATGGCTAATGGACTGCATGCCCCTGTTGCTACTCTCTATAAATATATCTCTCTGGTTTAATCCCTGCTATTGCTATGGCCCAACAAAAACTTCCTATGGGGTAGTGAGTCGAGATTGGAAATACACTAGAAGGATTACTACTGCACATAAACTGCAGGTCAAAGGTTGCTAGCAATCCTGGGAAGGAACAGCCTCACTGTACTTCCACCTTCAGAGGAAAATGCACACACATGCAGTAAAGCAGGGGTCCCACATACACGACTTCCAACAAGACTTCAACAAGACTAAAACACATGCAGTGAAGTGTGAAGAACAAGTAGCTGTTTTGCGGTCAGAAATCACTGAACCCTGTACGCGATTACACTGAGAATGCAACACGATACCAACTTGATTATTTAGACTTCAACAAGAATGCAAAAATAAATTGAAATGCTCTTAACAAGACTGCATTATGATTCATTTTAGCCAGAAATAACTGTAAAACGACACTAATGAGAATACAATGTAGTCAAACAATTGCTTTGAGACTGTAGGGTGTGTGCATTACGATTGAAATGTTGTGTTACGTACGTGCGCCTTTCCAAATGAGAAATGTGAGATTTTTGATGAAGCTGTAATGATGGATTCAAGCGTTTGTGGAGTATTTTTCACATAAAACACTTTATTCACTTCCAGATGATGCATTCTTTTTCCCAGCAAACACAAAGCACATGTGCTATGTCTAGAAAATGTTTTACTCTATATCTGTGAAATGCTACTGAAAATGTTTATTTCTTATAGTATTTGAGCTTCTATTTTCACAACATTTTGAAATAGAATATTGCAAAAGTTATTCATCAAATTTTTCTGAGAAATATTTTTACATTATGTTATAAAATATATTCATTAAGATTAAGAAATTTGGCCCGATAATTATTACCACAACAACTCTTATAACATCTAAATTATTATTTTCACAATATATAAGATATATATTTATACAATGTTGCTTAGATTATTTATCAACTATTTTTATGAAACATTTTTATATTGTTGTTGCAAGATATTTATCCACATTTAAATGATTGGCCTGAAAAATATTATGCCAACATTTTTGTAACATTTAACACAACATTATTTCAATATTTTTGAAATATTTATCTTTTCCAGATAGGTGTGCCTTAATTTTTTTTTATAGAAAAAACATGTAATAACCCATCTCCCATGGCAACTTCATTTTAAAGTATGTCAATAATAGTTCAATAAATGTTTAAAACATCATTTGTAATAAGCGGATGTAAAACATCAGCTATAAATGTTGATAAAAGATGGTTTAGTGTTATCGAACATTATCGTGAAAAAATATTCTATAATATGAGAAAATATTCATATATTCTCATCAATGTTTACTTATATCATATTTATATTGTATAACATTATCTATATTTATCATTTCACCAATGTTTTTACTCAGGTAATTGAACATTTTCCTAATGTCTTACTCATGGTTATTGTGAATGTTTCTCACAATCTTTTTTTTTTTTCAGTCTTTTTTAAAGTTATATTGAAAATATTTTGTGTTTGCCGGGCTTTCTCATCATTTTTGTGGTTAGTTTTCCTTGTCCCCTTCATGTTAACCTTGCACTTATGTTGTGAGCGATACTTGAGGAGCTTGGATCACGTGATCAAAAAAGAGTGGGAAACTTAAAACAAGTAGTATTTTTTAGACGCATCAAAGTCTTATTGTAATCTTTTTTGTCAATATGCATTCGTATTGACATCATGGTGTTATTGTGTTACAGTCGTAGCAAATATTCCCATGGGTATATATATAAGTTTAAAAAAACAAACTTTAGACTGCATCACGAGTAAAATAACTGTAACACGACAACAAATAGAGTAACAAGATCGGAATACGACAACAAATACAGTAACAAGATTGTAACACGACGATTACGACCAGACTTCAAGTATTGCGACAGTTTTGAACTTTTCAAAGCTGTCGTGTTGGACACACGACTAAAAAAACTGAAATGACTAAACACGACTGTAACACGACTGCTACTTGTTTCATTACGACAAGGCAGTCGTGTTGCAGTCGTGTTCAAAAATCGTGTATGTGGGAGCCCTGCTTAACGCGTGAAGAACAAGTAGCTGTCTTGCTGTCAGAAATCACTAAACCCTATACTCGATTGCATTGAGAATGCAACACGATACCAAATCGATTATTTAGACTGCAACAAGAATGCAAAAAGAATGAAATGTTCTTAACAAGACTGCATCATGAATCATTCAAACGAGAAATAACTGTAACATGACATTAACGAGAATATGAATACTACATTGAGACTGTAGGGCATCACAATTAAATGCAAGTACGCCTCCCTCTATGAGAAATGTGAGATTTTTGATGGAGCTGTAAGAATGTATCCAAAGTACAACTTCAAGTGTTGTGTAGTATTTTTGACGGCCACACAGTACTTTTTTGTGTTGTTTTCTTTATTTCGGCCACTCCCAGCAAACACAAAATATTTGTGCTATGTCTGCACAATGTTTTACCCAATATCTGTGAAATGTTACTGAAAATATTTTCTAATATGAAAACGTTTGGCCTGAAAATTATTACCGTAACATTTCTTATAATATTTGAATTATTATTTTCACAACGTTTAGAAATACATTTATACAATATTGCAAAAATTATTCATCGAATATTTCTGTACATTATTATTGAAAGACATTTCTTAATATTAAAACTTTTGGCCTGATAATTATTACCATAACATTTCTTATACCATGATTTTTTTTCGCAATATGTAAAATGTATATTTATACAATGTTGCTTAAATTATTTACCAACTGAGAAATATTTTAACATTGTTGTTGCAAGACATTTATTCACATTTAAATATCATGCCAACATTTTTTGTAACATTTTAATCAACATTTATTAGAAATATTCTAAACTTTGTAAATACACTATCTATTGTACTTTCAAAGAAACATTTATAGATGTAAAACAATTATTTTGAATGCTAAGGAAAATTCTAGTTTAATGTAATCAAATATTATAGCGGACAAATATTGTTTAACATATCATTAATGTTAATTTCAAAATCTTATTTCGACTTTTTCAGACTTTTTTGAAACATTGCAAAGTATGTCAATAAAGTATTCAAAAATGTGTAAGAGAAAATTTGTAATAAGCAGATGCAAAACATTAACTAAAATGCCGATAAAAGATGGTAATTGAGGAGCTTGCATCTTGTGACCAAAAAGTAGTGAGAAACTGGAAACAAGTAGCAATTGTTTTAGACGCATTAAAGTCTTGTTGAAGTTATTTTTAGTCAATATACATTTGTATTGATATCATGTAGTGATCATGTTACAGTCGTCGCAAATATTCCGACAGGTATAGGTTCAAGTTTAAAATCCAGCCTTTAGACTCCATCACGACTAAAACACGACATCAAATACATTTACAAGATTGGAACACGACAATTCCAACCAGGCTTCAAAAATTACGACAGTTTTAAACTTTTTAAAGCTGTCGTGTTGGCAACAAAACGTGGAGTGACTGAACACGACTGTAACATGAGTGCTACTTGTTTTATTACGACAAGGCAGTCGTGTTCAAAAGTCGTGTATTTGGGACCCCCGCTTAAAACAGTTTTAATGGAAAGGATTACAAAAAAGTGGGAAGTAAAAGGTAAGGAGGTATATAATATACCAGCTTGCAGCTTAATATAGGAGTTTTAGTTTTGAATGTTAAATGTTGTATTTAGTGACTTCGAAAAGTTCTATGTGACCAATTTATGTCATAAACATTTGTAATTGAAAATCCTAACAAACACGAAGTTTCTCAAAGGCTTACGCTGCTGTCATGTCATGTTAATTTGTTTCTAGATGTGAAAGGGTTTAATGTGGTGGTGTGGTCTGTGTCAAATTTTGAATTTATCCACCTCGTAGCCATACACACCTATTACATTCATGTAATTTGAGCATTTCTAAATGGAGATGAGAACACGAGTCGCAGGCTCACAAGAACGAGATGCTTGTCTATTCAATATCTTGGATGGTTGACCCCAACACAAAGTAGTAAGGTAACTATTTTGGATGTCATGAATACTTGATACACGAATGTGTTGAGAGATAAATTTGCGAGAGCAGCAGCAGTAGACTTCCTAGCCAAGGCATTGTTCAACACCTTCGAGTCCACAAGTAGAGACAAAGATCCCCAAAAATGAAAAAATGGTGATATCATAATATAGTGATATAGGTCTGGATCCGCCACTATCATATAAAAATATGAAGGAAGAGGTTTTTAGGTAGCTTCCAACCGCTTATGTCATATTGCGACCAAATAGAAACCCGGAAGAGAAGGAATTCCCTTCTCTTCACGAAAAGTTCCAATTCCAGAACCATCGATAGCCCTCCACAATGTCACATATTTATATAGCGACCAGGAAAAACTGCATGTTAAAATCCAGCATATATATATATATATATATATATATATATATATATATATATATATATATATATATATATATATATATATATATATATATATACATATTTATATATATATATATATATATATATATATATATATATATATATATATATATATATATATATATATATATATATATATATTTATCCTTGACTTTCTGAACATTTTGCTTTTTACCATTTTCCAGGATAGTATCTACTCTCCATGCCATTGTGGTCAGCATGATGGCATCGTATACCTTGGTTCAAGAGGAGCCTATCCACCGGGATCACATTTTGTAGGTTTTATTTTGTCCATATCACATATATGCTTTGCTGGTATTTTTTGTAGAAAGGTCTTTGAATATGTTATTGACTTAATAAGTTGTTCATTACACAAGAAAACAACAATTGCAATCCAGAGAGGAAAAAGTATGATATTATTTTGCCTTTGAACTAAATCCTGAGTAGGTATTTGAGCTCCCTTAAAAGTTTGTGCCTCACATTAAATTACATGGTGCGCAAGAGAATATGGACCTGTAGGTCCTCAAAACATTCGCTTCTAGAGTAAGGGATTTCATTTTGTCCACATTGCCTTGTAAAACTCGTTGGTGAACCTATCCGGGTTGGGTTTTTTATTTGCTCCACTTTTAAAGACCTGTTCTTTAAGTTCTTTTTCAGAAATTTCGTTGTCAAGAGCTAGCTTTTCATCATTGTTTAGTATATCAAAATCGTTTGGAAAATCAGATAGATTTGATAGATTTCCAATTTTTTCATAGGCTTAAAGTTACATAGGGACTGATAGAACCTTCGCATTTCTTCTAAAATGTCATTTGGTTTTGTAATGTTCTTGCCCTAGTACAACAACAACTCCTTAATATTTCTTGAAACAAAATTATAATTCTCCAAATTTAGGAAATGTTTATTTGGTTTTTCCCCTAACGTGTCCAGATAGTTACTTGTAGTCAGCCAAAATTCTCCAAATAAAAGACCAGAGTAATACTAGACCCTAAAACCCAAAGGATATCAAGGGATCTTTCAGATGCATGGTATCCATAGACAGATCCACACATCTCTCATCTTTTATAAAGCGAGCAGGGTGCCACACCAGCGTAGGGTTTCCCAGGACGTGCCAACTCCTATTGCACACCATTGAGAAAGGCAATAGGGTGTATCCCTTGTGGAGTTCTAACTCCATCTAAAAAGGGCACTATATTGAAGAATAAAGTAAAAGCTATGAACTAATTTAAATTGTTTATTCTATTCCTAATCGTGCCTGGTGTGCATACCTTTCAGCAACACAAGTAAAAGCTGGTAATCTGTCAATAAACCTACAGCAGAATTGATAAAAAAATCATAAACTATTTTATGTAAGAAATACAACATCCACTGACATGATTCCATTGTTTACAGCTTAGGCATTGCCACCCAAGATAGTTTGTGAGTTTGTGAATGCATGTGACGCGGGTGTTCTTGCATGGATATTCTAACTGAAATAGTTTCGAACAGTGTTTCACTAGGTAAATATCAAGAATATGTCATTCCCAACTCTGTGTGTTTTTCTTTTCCAGGGGATATACAGTGACAACTTATTTCAATACAGCAATAATGACTGGATACATGGTTTCAGGTGAGAAAGAGTAGAGATAGAGATAGAACTCTAGAGAATGAATGAATGAGTGCTTAAAGGCACATCGACACACAATGATCATTTAGTGCGATGAAATATTATCAAAAAATGGTCCTTTGTCATTGATGAAGAACACTGACAAAGCATAATTATTCTACTAGGCAAAAGAAAAGCAGAGCAGAATCTTCAGATCAAAGAGGACCATGGAATATTTTAGATGCAAAATATCCAGAGACAGATCCACACATCCCCCTTCTTTTATACGACGAGTAGGGTGCCCACCCGCTTGGAGAGAGTATCAGGAAAGAAAAAAGAAAATTGCTAGACATGAAAGAGGCAGAATAGGATCATATTAAGACGTCTGGTGAGACGACAGGTCTGGGTTTAGTGAAATGAGATAGAGAATGATATAGATATGAGACTTAGTACAATACAGACATTTAATTCATGCACCAGCCGACCGGACGTCTGCCAATGCCTGGTTGTAATAACACCCAAGGATGCCATGTCAAAAAATGTGCCAAGAACATCAATGGCCCACAGAGCTTGCAAAGTAAGGCTACGTTCAGCTGTGAGGTCGTAATGCATTCATGCTCAGGGAAATATCCGAGGGAATCGGGAATGCGGTCGTGCATTATGCCTGGGTTGTCAACACATTTAGTGCAGGAATTAATTGTTGGCACTATATACATGTTAGGAGGTCAGAGAGCGACAAAAGAACTAAATGAGAAATCAGAGTGTACAGATAAATAGAAATGAGAAAGTTTCAGTTAGGGTGGCTCATGGAGTTAATTGAGAATATATTTTCGTTTTGAGAGTTTACGTATGTTTAACCTTACACCAACTTTGTAGAAGCTAAACAGTCAAATAAAAGCAGAATAAAGGAAAAATTGTGTTAAAACAATTAACCCAATAAGCTACCTTAAGAGTAATTCAGAGAGAAGGCATACCAGTAATTCAGAGACAAATGTGAAGAAAATGGGGGGGGGGGGCGAGATAAGTAGTACTCTACTGCTAAGTGTGCTTATATACTTTTGTTTTTGTTGTAGACACGGTCACTATGCTCTGGTATCAGGATCCATTACTTGAAGCTATATATCTCATCCACCATCCTCTTGCCATCATGTCGGGTATCTGTTTTTTGGTATGATTACAAATTATAGTATGTTGCCATAGTAATAGTGCAACATGAAATAAGTACTATGTTGCCGGAAGAGTATACAGGCAACCGGGATTCACACCTGGTTGTCCTGAGGATACCGGGTGTGAATCCCGGCTTTGTTGTACCCATCACCTTGGCAACTGGTGCATTTTCCCTTCAAAGTCACTCTAAATTAGACTAGGAAAAATAAAATACATTTCAAATAATTTGAATAAAGTTCTAGCATACAGCCACATGTATATTAAATGAACCTCCTTCCACTCCCCAAATTCCTTCCTCAGTCACTAGTTCCAAGTTTCACTTCTCAAACTCCCAATGTATGTATCCTTGTTGAAGGGAGAAGTGATGCAAGGCACTACTGTGTCAACGCTCCACTTCCCCCTCTGCAATGACTGCATGCTAGCGAGTTTCAGTGAGTATTTCATGGCTTTTGTTTATTTTCTGATAATAAAAACATACTATGATAAGCATTAAGCGCAGCGCTTCAGTCATAGTGTTGAATTCAAGCTCTCGAGAGAGAACTCCTGCCAGTTTCGGCGCTACCAGCGCCTCAACTGGCAGGAGTTCTCTCTCTCGAGCTTGAATTCAACACTATGTCTTCAGCGCTGCGCTTAATCCCTATAATAATCCATTGTTAAAATGGGGTTGTGTTAGGCAACTAAGCATTAGAGATTTACAACTCTTTATAACTGTCTTTTGTGGTACTGAGAGAAGGCTTGGTGTCCAGTGTGTGTTATGTGCATATAAACTAGTATTGCTATGGCCAACCATGATATCCAAGTGGTCTAATGTGCTGCCACCTCTCGCTGTTTCTCAACCTAGATTCGAACTTCGGCTGTGTCATGTGAAGAATTTACCAGTGACTCGTTATACATATTTATATTTAGATATATATATATATATATATATATATATATATATATATATATATATATATATATATATATATATATATATATATATATATATATATATATATATATATATACATACATATATATATATATATATATATATATATATATATATATATATATATATATATATAGATAGATATATATATATATATATATTTATATATATATATATATATATATATACATATATACATATATGCATGCATTCATATAATTGTAGTGTGTTTATTTTACTTCACATCTTCTTCTCAATTTTTAGATAAATAAAAGGCTTTCGATGGCTGCAACACTGTTGTTATTTAGTGAGGCATCAACACCGTGTATGCATATGCGGTAAGTATATCAATCAGATTTTTTTCAGCTTTTAACTTTTGTATTGATCATTATCATCAGCTCCACTCTGATACTAGCAGCTGATTGGTCAATTTATGTGTTGTTCTGGGCTATATTGGAGTTCTTACATTGCTTTTCATTAATTGTCAATGTTAGAACCCCCATATTGATAATGACCACCATCGTCATGGCAACTAGCGGTTTGACCTCAAGTTAACAGACAACATCCTCATTGTGGATCCTAAAGTATCATTGAGAATGTAACTACATTATCCCCGACAGAAGTCGCTTAGCACCACAGAATTAAGATGGCAGCCATTATTCTATACACTGCCATTTGAAATTGTTTTTTGGCATTTAAAACAACTGTTATTTGCGCATTATAATCTGCCAACATGGTGTTTATCTGGAAATAAAGTTTGCAGAGAGAGTAATTAAGATGGATTTAGATTTGTATATTGCAAATTTGATGGAGAAATCTGTGCCGCTCGCTCCACGTCAGGTGAGACTGAGAAAGATTTATTCTTCTGCAAGAACCTTGAACTTAGAACTTGTTTTTATCGTAAATTAAAATAAATGTCGGGTTGTGAGGGGAGCTGATGATGATGGCAGGAAGTAATTAAGATAGATTATGGTTTGAGAATTGCTTATTCAAGTGCCGTTCGCTCTGCGTCAGTGAAGTGAATGAACTTCTAGCTTGTTGTGCTTATCTTAATTCAAAGTTCATGTCGGGTAAGGGAGCAGCTCTCTATGGACTAGATGTGTTGACTGACATCTAGTAAGTAATTGATAATTAATTATTGATGACTTGACACCAATTGAGCAACTTGGAAACTACCGGTAAATGTATATAGTTCTTTCTTTTTTTTCATTATTAAACACGTTTAGCTTTTATAACGGAGAAAAGTGGCCTAATAAACGATATCTGAATGAAAAATGATAACTAATTCTTGATGATCTGACACCATTTGAGTAACTTGGAAACTAAATGTATGTATTTCTTTCTGTTTTATTGTCAAACAAATAAAGCTTTTAGAGAATAACTTTTCAACTTTCCATAACTGTTTTTTTTTCAAAGAGGGGCCCAAAATCAACGAGTGATTTTTTTCCTAAAGCAGAAAAGAAGAATATCTGCTTACTTAGCTTCTTACCCTTTGCTTTGCTTTCAGGTGGTTTTTGAAGAAGCTTGGATATGCAAGGTCATCGTACGAAGTCAGGCTCAACCGCTGGGCTTTCGGTGCATGTTTTTCATCTGTCGAGTTCTGATTGCTCCCGTTATTTTCCACGACGCGTATATCGTTTATGCCACCAACATCTACGACCAATATCGTTATGAATTGATGCTCACATTATTAATCCTGGTCCTTCCTGTGATCCTACTCAACATCTACTGGTTCTGCATCATGTGTTTTGGATATTGGAGGGAGATTTCAGCAACAGAGACAACACAGAAGAAACTTAGATAACCAGTCATTGGCCACAAATGATTATGCTGCATTGACTATGGAACTATAGAAAATGAATTACATACCTGAATTGTTTCAAAAAGGTATTTGGAATAAACTCTGCTGACATTTTCAAGTTAAAAATGGTCAAAGTGTTTTTCAATGTCTTAAAACCCAAACTCACCCACTTGTCCACGTCTTCAAATTAAACCAGATTTTTAAAGAAAAAGTCATACTACAAATAAAGCATTTGCAAGTAAAGCATGCACAGATGTTTGTGTTAAAGGTCGTATCACTACACTTTATGGAAAATTACACCATGAATAAAATGTGTAGCAATAGTGTCTAAGGTTGTACTCGTACTCTTCTCAATTCCAAGACTGCACAACTGTCCACCTCCAAATTAGATGTTTATTACTGTTCAAACCCAAGTTTCTTTTCCACGGGAAGTGGGAGCGGCCATATTTAGTCTCTCTGAGGCCACATACTGATGCTAACTGTGAACCAAGCATGGAAGCAGCTGCCACTGATAGGCTGAGAGTGTGGCCTCTTTACAGGGGGGGGGGGGGGGGGGGTGGGGTGGCACTTCAATATTTAGGGGGGTTCATACGCTCGTTATCACAATTTAAAAATGCCCCTATTAAGCACTGATTTCAGGCCATTAAAGCACCCTTATTTTCAAAAAACGCTGACTTTTACCAGTAAAAATACAAATATTTCTTTTATCAAAACACTGACATTAAATAAACGGGAACACGTATTTTAACTTTAGATTTTATAATCCTCTGCCTGTTTAGCGGCAGCAGTAGCCCAGTAGCTGACTCGAAAGCCCAGTCACTTCGGGAGTCACTCGGCGTCAGAGCCGCGGATATTTCGTGGATTGTAAGGGGATTTTCACCCCCCCCCCCCCCCCCCATACTTCGTACGTGGGTACAAAAAAGTACCCTTCTTTTAAAAATCGAGGACATGCGGAGGTCTTGAAAAAGACCTCTTCTTCCGCGAAATACGTAAGGGCTGTTTCATTTAAAAGTGTTAGGGGAGGAGGAACGGAAGGTTTTTAGAGGGGGGGATGGGCCGAATTCTGAATTAATTCATCCCATTAAATTACATATGATTTCTGGCAGGAGTGGGCGGGGGGGGGGGGGGGATGGTGTCGAATTGAAAATTATCTTCCATTCCTCCCTTGACTTCATACTTTCTACATCACTTGTTGTTTCAGATTATGCGTCCAACGTGTCATTTGGACACCCAGAAGACTGTTTTTGACAGTTTGGACACCCAAAAGTTTATGTCGGAATTTGCTGATGATGACTTTTCTTAGAAGATAAAAGATGTAGAAGCTGCAGTGTCACTTTTATAAGACACACAAAGCAGTTACTGGCCTAAAAAGCAAAATCTGCCAATTATATAGGGTTTATTCTATTAGTAGTATGTACTTTGTACCACACTTAGGACACGCAAAAGTCTATGAAACCTCTATTTGGACACCCTGTTTCCAAATATTGGCTAAGACCATGTTTCAGAGCAACAATTCTTTCATAATAAAATCCTATCATAGATGAATGTGATAAATGAAAACCTGCTTAGTTGATTTTTGACCACGCCCTTAGCAACAGTAACATCTCACCAGAACTATGATATTTTATCATGTTTAACCAGTCATGCTTATAGAGAATTAATATGGCAGCATACCAGGGGGTTGGGGAGAGCAAAACAAAGGGCTGG
>OZ012695.1:3414180-3419180 GCA_963942565.1 Maea johnstoni | reverse complement strand
GGCTGATGGTGTTAATTATGAATATAGTTTCATTTTGAGAGTCTACGTATGTTCAGGCCTACACCCACTTTGTATAAGCTAAACCGTCAAAAAAAGCAGCGTAAATGAAAAATTGTGTCAAAACAACTATATGTAACCCCATAAGCTACCTTAAGTAACTCAGGGAGAAAGCAAAACAGTAATTCAGAGACAAATGAAAATAAGTCAAGAAAATGGGTGGGGGGTGGGGGAGCAAGATAAGTGTTATTTTATTGCTTAATGTGCTTATATACTTTTGCTTTATGTTTTAGACACGGTCACTAGGGTCTGGTATCAGAAGCCATTACTTGAAGCTCTTGAAGCTTTATACCTCATTCACCATGTTTTTGCCATCATGTTGTGTATCTGTTTTTCGGTAAGTTATCAAAATAATTCATTATTAAACTGGGGTTGTGTTAGGCAACTAATCAATAAGAGATTTACAACTCCCTCTGTTTTCTTTTACTTAAAGAAGGCTTGGTGTCATGTCATATCATATCATGTGCATATGTAACAGCATTGCATATTAATGTATATATATATATATATATATATATATATATATATATATATATATATATATATATATATATATATATATATATATATATATATATATATATTTATATATAGATTTAAATATATATACTAGTATATATATATATATATATATATATATATATATATATATATATATATATATATATATATATATATATATATATATATATATATATATATATGTATATATATATATATATACATATATATGTATATATATGTATGTATACATATATATGTATATATATATATATATATATATATATATATATATATATATATATATATATATATATATATATATATATATTTATATATATATATATATATATATATATATATATATATATATATATATATATATATATATATGTATATATATATATATATATATATATATATATATATATATATATATATGTATGTATAATATATATATATATATATATATATATATACTTATAACTGTAGTGTGTTCATTATACTTCATGTCATTTTTTCAATTTTTAGATAAATAAAAGGCTTTCGATGGCTGCAACACTGTTGTTATTTAGTGAGGCCTCAGTACCTTTTATGCATTTACGGTAAGTATATCAATACGATTTTTCTTTCAGCTTTTATCTTTTGTATTGATTCTTATCATCAGGGCCTGCTCTGAAGGTCGTGTGGTCTAAGGCGCCGCCACTGACTGCAGGTTGTCTCTCACCTCTGCCTGGGATCGAATCCCGGTCTGGGCATGTGAGAAAGTTGCCAGTGAACTGGGATTAGGCGGTGGTTTTCGCTGGCTAGTCACGAATTAGCTACAATATGGCATAAATGGGACGAAAAACGAAATTCCAAATTCCAAACTCCACTCTGATACTAGCAGCTGACGAGTCAATTTCCTTGTTGTATTAGACTATTTGAATCCTACTATTGCTTTTCATTGAATGTCAATGTTTGGACCCCGATATTGATAATGACCACCATCGTCATAGCAACTAGTGGTTTGGCCTCAAGTTTGCTGGTGAGTTTTTGCCTTTGTTAAGGAAACGCACAAGTTGGGGTAGAAGTCTGTGACGTCATTCAAAGAATCCTCTCTGTGCAAAACGTCCATATAGTAAAGAGAAATTATATCAGATATCCAGCCTATGCACAACAATTTCATCCATCCATTCATTACAATACGAAGTATAGTTACAAAAGATTCGGTAAAAAAATGTTTCCTGGCTTACCATTTATAAATATGTAAAGCCGATAACCTAATTATTTACCTGCATGCGTAAAATATATTCCACTTATTTGTTAAACCTTGAATAAGCAATTAATACTTAGGAGTCCCCCAGACATTGTTGTCTAGATCTATGCCATACATTTGAGCCTTAGATGACCAAACACAAATGGATTCGAAACCAGCCGGTCAACATGAACATGCTAGCCTCAGCTAGTGTCAACTAATAGCCGCTAATAGACCAGAAATTGGTGCTCTGGGCACCCCCAGCTGGTGGTGGAGATAAGGTTTCTCAGTAATGTAATCGATGCGAGAGCCCTGATTGGTCCTTGTTCCCACGTGAGCCCTCGCTGATGGCTTATCTGGTACTCCTGGCATGAGTCCAGCACTTAACTATAGGGCATATAGTAATTGGTCTCTCGGTACATATCCATTTCATCCAAGATTTGAGCATTACTTAGAAATTTAGAACGATTTTACAAAATGTTTGAAGGAGAGTTCTTGGCAATATTCTTATTATCATTTCCCCATAGATTATTTTTCTATCTTACAGGTCCATTTTAGAGGGTTGGCTCTGCTTTAAAGGGCTATCCTGATGGAAATGGCCCTTCCAACCTCCATAGGGTTAAAACCATTCAACTTGCCTTTACTTTTTCTCAATGAGGTGCCCAAAATCAACAGAAAAAGTGGCCTAATGAACATTATCTGCTTACTTAGCTTCTCACCTTTTGCTTTACTTTAAGGTGGTTTTTGAAGAAGCTTGGATATGCAAGGTCATCATACATGGTCAGGCTCAATCGCTGGGCTTTTCGGTGCATGTTTTTCATCTGTCGGGTTCTGATTGCTCCCGTTATTTTCCACGACGCGTATATCGTTTATGCCACTGACGTCTACGACCAATATCGTTATGAATTGATGCTCACATTATTAATCCTGATCCTTCCTGTGATCCTACTCAACATCTACTGGTTCTACGTAATATGTTACGGATATTGGAAGGAAGGAAGAAATTGGGTTTTACGTCGCTTTCAAGAGCTTAGGTCATATCGCGACGAGATAGAAACCCGGAACCAGGAAGAAATTCCCTTCTCTTCACGGATAGTTCCAAGGGGTCTTTCAGTTGCAGAAAGACCATAGACAGCCCTCCACAACGCCGAACATTTATATAGCGACCAGGCCAACCCGCTTGGGGATCCAGCAGGGACTCGAACCTGCGAAATCACGCTTGGGAGCCTGACTTCGCAGGTTCGAGTCTCCACTGGATCCCCAAGCGGGTTTGGAGGGAGATTTCAGCAACAGAGACAACACAGAAGAAAGATTAGTCTTTGTCCACTGATGGAAATGCCTCACAAGGGGCACACCTTATGGCCCAGTGCGCACACATACTAGTATTACCTGAATTTTGTATGAATGTTCAATTTTGGTCGGAATATTCTGGACCAATTATGAATATTTCAGCAATGTTCAGGTCCTAACATTCCTGGAATGTACTTATTTGGTGTCATATGAATGTTCAATTTTGATTGGAATGTCATGCACCAATAATGAACATTCCTGCAACCTTCAGGTCTGAACATTCCTGGAATGTTCAGATTTGACATTATATAAACATTAAATTGAGATATTTCCTATATCATAAAAACTGAAGTGAATGCGCCACTGATTTGTACACGATTAGGTAGGGTCTATAACAATTGAATTGCACCACGAATATATAGCCAGAAAACTGAAATGTTTAGATGTCGTTGAAAGTAGATCCAGTATCACCAAATTCTGATATAAACTTACGAATATTTGAAAAATTTAATTTTAGGAAGAAAACAGTTACATCTGAACGAGGAAAACCCCTTGCACTATCTTACAAAGTAGAAAATGACCTTTAAAATTAATTCAACGTCATTTCGTTGGAAGGTTATGAGAAAGCAATTTGAAATTTGTACGAGGTTTGTTTAAAAGCTTTTAGAGAGACAAATATTGCATAGTACTTAATGTCTAGTATGATTCGATAATCAAGTAATAGGCCCACTAGGTCTCTTAGTTTAAACAAGGTATTGAAGTGACCTTCTAAATATAACAAAGGGTTTTTAGGTTTGAAATGTATTTATTGTCAGAAATCGTCCAGAGGACACATATAAAAATATAATGTGCCAAATGTATTATTGCGAAGGTAAGGTTTTATAAACATCTTGTTATATATTGTATAGTATGTCTTGCTGTAAGATAAACCATAGTAATATATATATATATATATATATATATATATATATATATATATACATATATATATATACATATATATATATACATATATATATATACATATATATATATATACATATATATATATACATATATATATATATATATATATATATATATATATATATATATATATATATATATATATATATATATATATATATATATATATACATATATATATATATATATATATATATATATATATATATATATATATATATATATATATATATATATATACATATATATATATATATATATATATATATATATATATATATATATATATATATATATATATATATATATATATATATATATATATATATATATATATATTTATACATATATATATATATATATATATATATATATTTATATATATATATATATATATATATATATATATATATATATATATATATATATATATATATATATATATATATATATATATATATATATAGTATTGTATTTATTGATGACATATATACAATAATATTCACTTAATTTATTAGTTATGGTCGTATCTAGATGTCTATGAGTTTAAAAAAGTGTCAATGAATTGAGGTAGATTCCAAATTAGGATCGCATATTAGTGATATAAAGGGTGCCAAAGTCCCAGGAAAGAGAGGAGTTTGTTTATCGTTTCGACCCAGTATTTTCCTATCAATAATAGATAGTTTAGCATTAATTTGACTTGATCTATGTGTGAAGGTCTCTTCGTGTACGATTATACTAATTTTGTTGCTATAAGAATTATGTTGATAATATTAACATGAATTTGTAGTTCTGCTTAACCGTACCACATGTTAATAGCATCCGTACAAATAGAATTGTTGATGCTGTTTGAAATATTTTGGATTTTGTTTGCACCTTTTCTGTCAATGTTAATTATACTACTGTGGGTGGTGTTCACTGCTCTATACTGACCTATGCGGCCGAGATC
>OZ012695.1:3408686-3413980 GCA_963942565.1 Maea johnstoni | reverse complement strand
TATATATATATATATATATATACTGATATATATATATACATATATATGATATACTATATATATATATATATATATATATATATATATATATATATATATATATTCCAAATGTCATATATCTTATGAGTCAACCTGCCATGAAGACAACTGTAATAATAACAAAAATAAAATACAAATTGTTGCAAATTCATTACATGTATTTATTTGCTCAGATATGTATTTCTTTTTTTTGGGGGGGGGGGGGGGGGGGGGGGCGGTGAAATTTTGGAATACCTGCTCCAGATTTCATGACGAAGCCCCCATAGTTGCTATATTTTTGGCCATGGAAGTCCGCAAAATGAGACATGCATTAATCCTCAATTCATTATTCATCAAATTCCTTGCTTGGCAAATCTAATTAATTCACAATAAATTCCTTCGATACATTCCTTGCACTGTTATCAATTAACTAACATGATTTCTCATCAAAACATGCAGAGCTGATCCAAAAGGCGCAATATATCATCATTTTCCATTGACCCTTCTAATGCTGAGGCTACTTACGTCCAAAGAACAAGGATGCAAACATTTTGAAAACTATCTAAACCCTGTCATATTGGTATTCATTGGATAGCTCTCGTGATTACTCTCATATTAGTACCCATGTCCCATGTAGTTTCAGTCATTTTTCAGGTTTTTTTGTATTGGCAAAATTAGCCACCAGGAGCATACAGGTGAAGCACTTGAAACTAGCAAGCATAAAAATGTAAAACAATGAACTACTTCATCAGTGTAGTTGATTTCTTATTTGAAAATTTGAAAACGGATGATATCTATTGCGCCAATTGTAAGGATTTTTAAGAAAATTTCACAGATATTTTTTCGCAAAGCCAAGCATCACCAGATACTACTCGTGTCTTTCTTCTTAGTGAATTTTTTTTTCAAAAGATATTTAAAGAAGTGTTGATCAGAATCCAACCAACAACTCACCTTCAAAATACTTAAATTCTATAATTATTTTTGAAAGTTTCATAGATACAAATATCACTAGTCATGGAGACTTCCAGCAAAGAATTGGATATTCCTTTTGCTGCTGGTAGCTAATTTGGTCAAAGAAATATGATACATAAAGCTTAGAAGGAAAGACTGAAACCTGGGAATATTAGTACTCATTTGATAGTGCTAGGCAAGAGCTCTCTAATGAATACCAACATGACAGGGTTTGGATAATTTCGAAAATTGTTGAGGTCTTGCGCATTAGACAAACGTTGGCTCCATTCATGGAAACCTCCATATTGCAGTATCTATGTTTGTTGGTTGTGTCCAGAAAATAAATTCTATTTCAAATATTTAAAAATTGATGATAAATATATACATTTATACAACGTGAGATTTAGTAACAACTCGGGATGTAATTCTTTATTCAATATATTGATAATTTCTCTCATTTTGATAAGATGAATTGCATTGATTTCCTATAAAAAAACACTGTTCATCAAATACCAGAAAATCTCAAGGCTAGTAATAGTTTTTCATCATACCATCTATAATTTTTTATTCAATATATTGATTATTTCTTTCATTTTGATAAGATGCATTGCATTGATATCCCTATAAAAACACTGTTACTCAAAATGGCAGAAAATATCACGGAAATGTAGTTTTCATCATACCATAGGTGCCCTTCCTCACTTTTTGCTACTGCATTGCAACAAGAAAAGTGAGACATGACACTACAGAGAGCTGCATTCAAACTAATGTTTTAGCCAAAACTTTGGCCCTCACTTCAATCTAAATAAGTCTCCAATTTCATTTTCTTTTGATATTTTAATGCATTGATGTGTGTGCCGACTTGTGAAAATAGACTGTACAGTTTTGGTGAGAGTTGTCGATTAATTGATAGAGTGTACTAATAGCACCCCTGGAAAGAAATTACAATAATATGCGTTCTCTTGCACTTGGAAACTTATAGCACACAAAGTAGACCATGATATAACTTTTTTCCGGTTTACAGAAAGCAAAGTATCAACCAAAAAAAACATTTAAGTAATAATAGACCATGATATCACTATTTTCCCATTCACAGAAATCAAAGTATCAACCAAAAAAAAACATTTGATTAAAGATAGACCATGATATCACTATTTTTACAATTTACAGAGAGCAAAGCTACCAACCCAAGGAAAACATTTAAGAATGAAAGTCTTTAATTCAGTTATTAATGTCTGAATGTAGGTGATATCTCTGATGTTTTTTATTAGAGTTTTGTAGAAAATAATGCATTTTTTTAAAAAAGGCATCAGGTATGGCTTTTTTAGGTTAGGGTATTTTTTTTACATTTGCAGCACTTTTTGTCCACAATTACGCTACCACACTGAGACATCACAAAGAGAACTATGCCTGAATAGTATGTTCAACAGGGCAAAACAGCTCAACATAATTCATTTTTATCATTTATGTCATTCTGTGATATCCTAAATAGCATTAAATAGTACAATAAGACCAAATACAGTCCACCTCCCATTACAACCATCAATTGAGATAGACCACCTTAAATACTGGTCCACAAACTTCTTCAGTTGAAAAATGACATGAATATATATATATATATATATATATATATATATATATATATATATATATATATATATATATATATATATATATATATATATATATATATATATATATATATATATATATATATATATATATATATATATGGTATAATTATCAAGCAAAAGCAAAACAGGCGGAAATTTGAAGAAAAGATGTATATCAGAACACTGCCAACAACTCTCCTATTTTTACAAATATTTCGTAAAACAGTTCATAATGACCAAGCTATAGTTAACAAGGCATCATAGAACCAGACAACAATTTTCAAATGGAACTCTTAAGCATAAAGGGATCAAGAGTAAATATAAATTTTATTCAAAATGCCCCTCAAAGGAGTGGAATACAGTATTCTTGAAATATATATACCTGTATAGTCATATTCATTATTGAGTTGAAACTGAAGCCTTGTGCTGCTGGTGGCTAATTTGAACAATCCAAAATGATGCCAAAAACCTGATAAGTTACTGAAACCCTGGCACATGGGTACTAATCTGGGAGTACTCCACAAGAGCTATATAATGAATACCAACATGACAGGGTTTTGGATGATTTTCCAAAATCTGTGCGTCCTGTGCGTCTTTGTGTTTTGGTCTAAAGCAGCCTTAGCATTGGAAGGGTTAAGTTTGTACAAACCTTGATGAGAGCGAATTATGTTTAGAAAGGAACCCTTTTTTCCTTGCCATGCTTACACATGCTTAAACTTACACAAGAACATGGCCTGTCTTTAAAAGCATAGCCATCCGATTTTAGATAAGAGAACATGCAAATCTTGATAAGAATGAAACGGTCATAATTTGCAAGGAAGTACATGTAACTTTTTACAACTGTGATCACTATGCTTCAATTGTGTGTAAACTTGCAGGAAAGATATTGTTGCTCTAGAATATTGTAAATGCTTATAGAAAATCATGAATACTTAGAGTAGACCATAATTGCTTAGAGTAGACCATAATTGCTTAGAGTAGACCATAATTGCTTAGAGTAGACCATAATTGCTTAGAGTAGACCATAATTGCTAAGAGAAGACCATAATTGCTTTAAGTATAGTATTCAGTCTGTGCATACCTTGGTGAGGGTGAAATCCTTCTAATTCTAAGAAGAAAAACGGAACAAATTTCTTTAAACATGGTGGCTCTATTGTGTATTAAGATACTTGAGGCAAAGACATTCTAGAGTAGAGAATAGAATGGCCATATCTTTTGAAGAAATAACCTTTTTCTAACCCTTATGCTGCTGGTGACTACTTCGACCAATACACAGTGACGCAAAGAAATCCTGCAAAAATGACTAAAACTCTGGCATATTGGTATTCATCTCAGAGTACTAAGCTAGGCTAGATCTATCCAATGAATACAAACATGACAGGCTTTCAATGGTTTTTTAAAGATCTTTCCATCCATGTGTTTTGGACGAAAGTAGTTTCAGCATTGGAAGGGTTAACCATGGCGGCCCGATTGTGTATTAAGATACTTGAGGCAAAAACATAATAGAGTACAAAATAAAATAACCATCATTGTTTTAGAAAATAACCTTTATCTTCAGAATCTCTATTGCGTGTATAGACTTGCGGCAAAGACAATGTCTCTCTTTATGAGCATAGATGCCTCGTCCATTTTCGAGTAGAGTACTGGATCGCCGATGATCCGCGCCGCATTTCTTACGTCCTTAATCACCTCGTCCAATCGCTGGATAGAGCGAACAATGATTCCCTCCTGAACGTTTGTCAACTCCATAATATCAGAAAATGGCTAAAAAAAAAAACAACAATAAACATCATGTTAATTTGAATGTAATTTTCATAGCAAGTAGCAAAGTATAAGTTCCACTTATTGGTAAAAGGGTAAACTGCCAATTGCGAACTTCATAATATCAGAAAATGTCTAAAAATATATAATAAACAACATGTTAATCTTAATTGTTGTTTTCATCAAAAGCAACAAAAATTAAAATGCACTTATTGGCAAAAGTGTATACTGCCTATTGTGATGGGCTTTGTTGCGCATTTTAATTTTTGCACACCGATGTTGAATGTCAACATAATGTTGCACAGTGTAATAAATGCAGACTCTAGGGGTGCGCAAAGTATGCAATAATTAAACTGAAGCAATATAAACACGATATAAAGTACATGGTAAGAATGTGGTAATTACATGGTAAACCCTTGGTTATAGACCAATCACTAGAAAAACTTATAAGTACCACACCACAGAACAACCTAATTTCTGCTACATATGTGGCCCACAATGTTCCGATTTTTTTGTAAGGGTACAATGCTGACATTCAATATCTGCACTAAATGTGTGGGCAGCCCTAACCTAGCAACAAGGCTTTACTGTGTATTTACTTTATCATATATTTATGTATGCCTGCACCTATACCACATAGGGACTTGTGGCCTACAGTTGGCCACTTAGTTCACACAATTCCCATACAAGGGGGTTGTAATGGTACCCTCCTAGTATACCACAGTGCCATTTATCCACAAGGGATGGCATTTAAATATGGCTTGGGAGGCAGGCTAGGGCAGCCTGTGCATAATGCAAGATTGTATGCCCAATTGCCAGGTAGTTTCCTGAGCATGGATTCATGAATGACCTCACAGCTGAAAGTAGCTTTGATTCGCAAGCTATGTGGGCCATTAATGTACTTGGCTTATTTTTTTGACATGTCAGCCATGGGTGTTATTGCAACCAGTC
>OZ012695.1:3293686-3406186 GCA_963942565.1 Maea johnstoni | reverse complement strand
TGGACAGTTCACACAAACAAAATTAGCAAAGTACAAGAGATCCTGGCATTTTACCACTATGCTACTGTATTACATGCATATAGATAAACTCACACATTCAGTAAATTTTGGAATGATCACACAAACAAAAGGACTAGGAATCCAGGCGTTTAACCACAATGCAAATGCATGAAAATATACTCACACATTCAGTAAACTTTGGGCAGTTCACACAAACAAAATTAGCGAAGGACTCCTTGAGGAACTTGAGCCTGCGGAATTCCTCGACGAGATCGATGTCGCGTAGATGAAGGTCCTTGAGGGGATCCAGGCCAGTGAGACCCATAGCATTGGCCTCCGTTATTCTCAGAAGTTCCTGAGTAGCCACGCTGGTCGACTGGCCTACAGGGTCATTCCTGCAACAGAGTGAATATCTTTTTAAATATACATCTATGTATATGTAAAAGAATAATATATGATATATATATACATATATACATATATATATATTGAGTAGCCAAGCTAGTCGACTGGCCTACAGGGTCATTTGTGTAACAGATATAGAATAGATATATTCAAAGAATAGATATATTCTTTGTGAAAATGAAATATTTCTATTCTCTAGGGCTGTCATCGATACCGACGGAACCGATGCACCGCTATAAATCACTTGCGATATATCGCATCGACAAAGCGGCCACGGTATCGATAAAATAGCGATTACAATAAAAACATTGCTTACCTCGTATATTGTCTGTTTTTTGTAAAATAATCCTGTCCAAAACGGCAGATGATGAACGATTTCATCATCTTCTTTCGCCAGCGCCGATTTGTTTATCCCGGAAGTGTTAAAATACACAATTCGCATTGCGCAAGTTCGGCGCAATGGATTGTGGGACACTTCCTCTTGACACGCTAGCGCGAAGAGGACGCCCAAATCGCGGATTTAAGGTCAGTTTCGGGTCAACCATAGGGATCGGTAAACTATCGATACACCCCCGTATCGCTTATATTTTGTCGATGTATCGTATCGACATAAATTGGTTACCGATGACAGCCCTACTATTCTCTTAACCCTTTAGCTGCTGGTGGTTAATTTGGCCAATACAAAATATAATGTGAAAAAAGCTGAAAAATTACTGAAACCATGGCAAATGGGTATTCATATGTTAGTACTCAATGAGAGCGTTCCAATAAATACCAACATGACAGGATTGAGATGATTTTCAAAATATTTTGAGTTTTTGTACCTTAGATGAAAGTAGTCTCAGCATTGAAGGGGTTAAATCAATTGTCATGGTTAATATAGGTATAGGGGTTTTAAGGCCAGTGAGACCCATACAGGGCGTCCCAAAAAAAATGCAATCCTCCCCTTTTCCAAATATTTTTTCAAAACAGCTTTAGTAACATCAACAATGACTTCATGGTTGAAGAGAATAATTTCTTAGAGATAACCTGTTGTAGTTTCAAGCAAATCTAATCATACATAACAAAGCTGTGAGGCAAAGTTTGACCCCTCTATCATTTCACTCCAACACAAGGTAAATTTCCTGCATACTGACCAAGCAGTATAGCCTGGTTCTCAGGCTTTATTAGGTATAGTGCCCCACCAACTCAGGTCAGATCAGTGAAACAGCCAGATATCACAGACTTGTAGCAAGTCTAAACAAGCAGGTGAGCTGCTATTTTTAGCATAGGGCTCTGGGTGCTAAGGCAAGTTGACTCCAAAACCAGTCTTCACCATAGGTTTTACATTGCGTTGGAGTGAAATGATATAGGTGTCAAACTTTGCCTCACAACTTTGACATGAATAATCGGATTTGGTTGAAACTATAACAGTTTATCTCTAAGATATCATTCTCATTAACCATGAAGTCATTTTTGAAGTTACTTAAGCTATTTTGAAGAAATAATGAGAAAAGGGGAGGATTGCATTTTTTTTGGGACGCCCTGTAGGATTGGCCTTTGTTATTCTTAGAAGTTCCCGGGTAACCACACTGGTGGACTGGCCTATAGGGTCATTCCTGAAAAAGAGGGGAATATTTCTTAAGAAATGATAAAATTTTCTATTCTGTAAAATGAAAATGAATGAAATTGTCAGATTCCTTGTCAGGGACCCATGGAATTGGCCTCTTTATTCTAAGAGTTCCTGAGTAGCCACACTGGTTGACTGGCCTACAGGGTCATTCCTGTAATAGAGAGGAATCTTTGGTGAAAAATGAGATATTTTCTTAAATCAATTGTCAATATAACGTAGATCTAGAGGTTTTTGAGACCAGTGAGAGCCATAGGATTGACCTCCGTTATTCTCAGGAGTTCCTGAGTAGCCACACTGGTCGACTGGCCTACCGGGTCATTCCTGCAACAGAGAGGAATATTTGGTGAAAAGATATTCCTATTCTCTAAAATTGATTGTCCATGTCTTTATTCTTGGGTCACCTAAATATGGTCATTTTACCTGAATATGGAACCAAAAAACTTTCTCAACGCCAATTGGGATTGACCATTGGAAAATGTTTTTCTTCGCCTAATGTTTCTTATTTATATATATATATATATATATATATATATATATATATATATAATATATATATATATATATATATATATATATATATATATATATATATATATATATATATATATATATATATATATATATATATATATATATATACAGGTATCTTTAATTTAGGTTTAATTTCCGTCTTATCTACTCACCTGAATCGGGGCATTTCACGCTTCCTGATATCATCAATAATTCGGTCAGCCTGTATTTTAATGGTCTTCGTGCTGATGACCGACAGTTCCTCCCCCACCAGCTTGACCATGACTTGACCACAGGGTCCCTCCGGCTGAAACAGGGGCGTCTCCATAACCGGGCGCACACTCTCTGCCTCCCACACCTCCGATGTATCGACATTTTTTTTCGGCCCACTTTCCGTTTCCGATGGTGACATCATGTCCTGTTCGCAAAGAACCAGGGTAGTGAACGTCCGAACGGTACTATTAGAATTGCTCGATTCTAATATGACGCCCAGAGTATTCTTGTATTTCTCAGTGTCCACTACGACCACACGTCCCGGGGACAGTGCCTTTACTGCAGCAGGGTGGGTCAGCACCAATTTCTGAAATAAAAATAAAAGTCAAATATAATTTCTTTTTTTTTAAATTATTTTGTTTTTTTACTGCTTGCCAAGCATCATGGCTGTGCAATAAAAAAGATTGGACATTCAATATTGCACAAAAATATTGTCTTCAATTATCGTTTGCATATTTGTTACAGTAAGGAACATATAATAGAAAGGTGTAAAGTAAAACATCAAGAGTGGAATTATATATATGCAGTTACCTATCCTGCAGCTAAGAAAATAAATCATTGAAACAATACAAACCTTGTAATGTTCTTCCATATAAATTTCATAAAAACTCAACATAGACCATCTCTTATTAAAGATGTTCTCATTTTTCCTGATTCTAAACTTGAAATCGCTCATGGTTAAACATGAACTTCCTTTTTTAAAAGAAGGATATCCACGGCATTTTCATCTCCAATTAGTGTAATAGGGATATATATATATATATATATATATATATATATATATATATATATATATATATATATATATATATATATATATATATATATATATATATATATATATTTATCATGAGCTCAACTCCTATGTCGGGTAGGATTGGGGGGGGGGGGGGGGGGAGATGATGATGAATTTGTTACCCTCTTTGTAGAAAAGGGAGACGGCCTGGTGCCTGCGAGATGCCAGCCATATCGAGGCCAAGCGCGATATGGCCAGCTGAACGCAGACACAAAGAGGATAACTAATAATATATATACATATAAATATCATATACCTGTAATCTATTAGCTAGCTCCCAGTACTCCTGACACGTCAGATAGTATTTCTCCAGATCCACGGCACACATGTAGCAGTCCGACTCCTTGATGTCGGCCATCTTGGTTTTGAGGATCTTGAGGTTGTCCTTGCGCTGTTCGGTGTCTTTCTGCGTGTGGAACTCGGAGAAACTTCTCTTCATCATGTCCTCAACTCTCAGCTGCTCCACGCGTAGGAGATTCAGGATCATTGAGTAAGTCAGCCTGAACTGAGATGTCAGCAGAGTGGGCTTACCCTGTGGGAGAGACCAATATTACAATCCAATAACTAGGGTTCAGATGCGAAGCTTATTTGTATCGATTAACTGCAAAGATTTTCGAACGAGTAATGGATTCTGTTCAAGTTTTCCAGCCACATTGACGTGATTTTAAGGCAAACGATTTAAAACAACATTGCAACTCAGCATGCGCCGCCACATGCCAGGCACACATGCTGTGTACCACGGCAATTGAGAATCGGTGCAACAAAACATCGCGTGACATGCAACTGACACAGAGACTTAGGAAAAAACAAATTTTATGTCAGGAAATCTGGAAATTGGGGATTTTGGGCCATTGCTAGGCCACACATGCATCGGAAGCATGTGCTGATAAATAAATGCTGTCAGCTAGGAATTTTCCGACTATTCAACTTTGAAACTCAAGCACTCGAGCGGAGGCCCAAGAGAGCTTACAAGTGTTTATAGCATGACTACTTACCAGCATCATCATGTGTAGGTCGTGCATCTCAGGAACGTCTCCCTTGCAGAGTATGATGACGGTGCCGGTCGTGTCGAGCCCACGCCGTCCCGCGCGCCCCGCCATCTGTATGTACTCTCCCGGGAGCAGGTAGCGGAAGGCCGTCCCGTCGTGCTTCTGGATCATGTTAAACACCACCGTTCTCGCCGGCATGTTCACTCCCATGGCAAACGTTTCTGTTGCAAAGAGAATCTGAAAAAGAAGAGAAAAAAAATGTTTTAAATTTTTTATTTAAGTATTTTTTAGTTTTTTAACTATTTTTTTTCTAATTTCTTTTTGAATTTTTCTCTAATTTCTTTTTGAATTTTTTTTTAAATTTCATTTTATCTTATAAATTTTTTTTTTTTAAATTTCTTTTAATCTAATTGACTTTGTTATCTCTGATGGCTTTCTTACCTTAACAAGACCCTTCTGGAAAAGCATCTCCACGACTTCTTTGAGGATGGGCAGTATACCGCTGTGGTGGATCCCTAGGCCTCTCTTCAGAATATCTGTCATACTCGTAACCTGGGAGGAAATAGTAATAGTGACTGTTTAAAACTACTCAAGTGGACCTTATAAAAATGTGCTACCGTAAATTCTCTTTTATACTTGTAACCTGGGAAACAAATAGAAATACTGCCCACTTAAAACTACTCGAGTGGACCTTATAAATAATGTATTACCGTAAATTCTCTGTAATTTGGGACACTTTTTAATAATTATGATTTTTATGGGTTAGGTGTGGCCCATGTTTTCTGGAAATACTGACTAAGTAGAGTAATAGTGATCCAGACTTCCCTTAAATTGCCCTTAATGGCGACCAGCATTAGATCGATAGTGGACAAAAGTTATCAATTATTGTTTTGCACAATAATTATGGTGGCCCAAATTCTTAGGATGGTCTAAATTTCCAAGAATTTACGGTAATTGTGTTACTCCCTATGTTGTAGCTTTGGACAAATTTAGCAAAGCCAAAAATATTGATTCTATTTTACATGCATTTTTATCATGAGACTTTAATTTAGTGATACTGCCTTGCCCTAGATATGGCCTAATTAAGTGTTTCAGACCAATCCTATAGATCAGGCTGAAGAAATAAAGTTATTTGTTTCCTGTAAACCAACCCTAACAAGTTTTTACTCAAAAAGATCTGCACCCTAATTTTTTTCCAACCATCCAAAACTCAATCAACATAAAAACATGCATGAAACATGCATTTCTAGACAAAAAAAAATTCCAAATTTTTATTTTTACCTACCGACCTACGCTATTTTTTCTGGACCATTACAGGAAACAAACATTTTTTTAGGCCTTACCGTATGATATGGCTTCTATTTTTAAATAAATTTTTCAAACCTGGGGTAATTTCCTATCTGGAGGCTTTAGCTTAGTGATACAGCGCTGCACGAAGATGTGGATTTCGCTTTTCTCGGCGGCTGTGGTGAGATCCACACTCCGCAACTGGTAGATATTTTCCTCAATCTTCCTCTTGGAGAACGTGAACGTTACACACGGCAGCTGCTCCTTCTTACGAAGCATTTCTATCATGGAGAGAAGGACATTCTTATCCTGAAATATAGAATACAAAATTCTCAGTTATTTTCATATAGAAATACAACACATGAAAATCTCATCATAGTTATTTTCATCCTGAAATATAGCATACAAAATTTTCATTATAGTTATTTTTATCCTGAAATATAGCATACAAGATTTTCATTATAGTTATTTTCATCCTGAAATATAGCATACAAATGTTTCATTATAGTTATTTTTATCCTGAAATGCAGTACATTACAGGAAACAAACAACTGTTTTAGGCCTTATAGTTGCTTTTGTCCTGAAATACAGCATACAACATTTCTCAATATATAGTTATTTTTATCCTGTAATACAGCATATGAAAATCTCATTTAGTAATTTGTATCCTGACAAACAGCATACAAAATTCTCACTTTCAGTCAAAACTTTGATACTAGGGCCAGGGTCTTAGTCACAATATACTGAGATGATAGCCATACTTAAAATAAGGCATAATTTATTATACAATGTCATGGGAGTTATATTAATATGGAAAACTTCAATTATATGCTTGAAATTGTCATTTTAAACAGATGATCACAAAAAGATTTGGGTGTCCTGAGGAGTTAATTTTTGAGGGTTTGGGTGTCCAATTGACGCCCAGACACCCTGCTGGCTATGACTATGGCTACGTTCCTATATATGTACCTGATGCGGGTTTCCTTGTCTGATGCCCTTGGCCCCGTGTGTCTGTGATAACTTGGTGGCCCTCTCCTTCTTAGCCTCGATAGCTTTCTGGTAACTGTGCAAAACAATGTGGTAAGGTAGGTAGGTAAATATTTTTGGATTATTATTCATTTTTTTGCAAAAAAATGTGTTGTATGCTTGTTTATGTTAATTGGGAGTTGGAATGGCAAAAAGAATTAGGGTAGGAATTTTTTGAGTAAAAACTTCTTAGGGTCAGGTTACAGGAAACAAGCAACTCTTTAAGGCCTTATACTGCTACAGTGTTTAAGGAACCAAAAACTATTGTTTTCACAAGGCTTATTCATCCTCCAATGCCCTGAAAAATCCTAGTCATGTGGAGTAGGGATAGGTACAGGTACTCAAAACAATACCAAACACTGATACTGGACGGGAAAAAGTATTGTATGGAAAAAAGTTAAGTGTTGTATCACAGCGTTAAGATTTAAAATACTTATAAAACTGACTTAATTGCTTCTTTGATGTCTCTGTATAAAGGCAATTTGTAACTTATCAGAGAAAATTTTGAGGCTGACAATTTAACAAAAGTAGCTCCCTTGGAGGCAAGTAGTATCATTAGATATATTGTTAACCCATATGCAGCCGGCGGCTTGTTTGGCCAATAAAGAATTATGCAAAAAAATATTTAAAATGACCTAAACCCTGGCACATTGCAGTGTGCAACATAACCACTGGCCCCGTTGCAAGTGAATTTGGCAAAAAGAGCAATGGGGCAAGCTGAACAAGACCCTGACTTGCCCCGCTTGGCAAGTAATGTTTGGGCAGAGTCCAATCTCACCTTTGTTTAGCAGAGTGGCGGGGCAAGTGGCAAGTGCCAGCGGGGCAAGTCAACTTTAGGGGCAGCTTGCCCCACTCAGAAAATAATGTTTTGCAACCTATGTTGCACCCTGTATTGGTACTCATATGAGAGTACTCAGCAAGAGCTATCCGATTAATACCAATATGGCAGGGTTTAGATGAATTACAAAATTCTTTGCGTTCTTGTGCTTTGGCCAAAAGTAGCCACAGCGTAAGAAGGGTTAGGGAACTCACCCTCTTGTTAGAAAGGTTCTCTTTGAGTCTACGAGTAGGAAGAGCTCGTTGATGGTCTTATTACTGTTTCCTGTATAGAGAAAGTGCTCCAGGGGAACCGGGCGCTTCGCCGTACTGATCACATAGATCTTCTTCCTCTTCGTACGCCTGGAAAACAAGGATATATTATCTATTAAGTCTACGAGTAGGAAGAGTTCGTTGATGATCTTATTACTGTTTCCTGTATAGAGAAAGTGCTCCAGAGGAACCGGGCGCTTGGCTGTACTGATCACATAGATCTTCTTCCTCTTCATACGACTGGAAAGAACACAAGAATTCATTCTTTATTTCATTTTCATTCATTCAACACAACAAAAAAACATTCTTTATTCATCAGTTCTTAGGAAAAGACTTACCTTAACCATTTTGAAAACTCATGAATGTCTATCAAAGATACCCAACCAGCAGATCTCACTCAACAGCCTCAGCACGACTTCTAGCCCAGGTGTTGACGAGAACCACTCAAGAGGTGCATTCTGCGCATGTGCATGAGCAACCTCCTCCATAATGTACACAAATATGACACCCTCATTCGTCTTTCACCTAGTGGCATAACACTGAGGCGAGATTGTGTGTGTCCAGTGCTTCAAAATGGGCCCTATGACAATTGGTCATTGGTTACCAATCCATGTTCAATTCATCTTAGGCAAACTATATCAAACTATCAATAAGAATTCATTGTTAACTTATTCTATTTAATCTTCAAACTCAATGTTATCATCATTCAGAATTAGTAACTTACGCGATCCACTCTATTACACTAATAATAGGAATTTATTTCAACTTACTCTATTCAATCTTTAAACTATATGTTACTATTGGTTGTGTGATCTAATGTGTTGCCACTGACTGCTTGCTGTCTCTCATCACTGCTTGGGTTTGAATCCTGCTGGGGCATGTGGGAAAGTTTTCAGTGACTTGTGATTAGGCTGTGGTTTTCGCCAGGTAGTCCGGTTTCCTCCACCACTTACAACTGGCTAGTCACGTATTAGCCGTAATATGGCAGGAAAGGTGATGAAAATCGAAATTCCAAATTTTATATTACTACTATACAGAAGTACTAACTTACCCTATCCAGTCTGCAAACTCTATTGTATTTGGAACCGTGGCGCTGAGCAGAATAATATTGACATGTTGGGGCAGCATAATCAAAACCTCTTCCCATACAACACCTCGCTATAATGACAAAATACAAAGAATCCATCAATGATAGGGTTGGGAATCGGTTGCAATTTTATGATCAATAATCAGTTGCAGCCAACTGATCGATTATTGACCATAATTGGTTCTTCACACTTTTTGGGTAATTGGGTACTAGAGGCTTAGATTGCAAAACTAAGTGATAGTTGATGACAATTACTTGCTATTAGCACCCACTTTTTAAATTTTAATTTCAATTTCATTTATTCTTATGATTTTTTTAAAATATTGCAATGTTATTAAAATACTCTCATACGTGACAATGTGTATACTCCAGATGTGAAAAGGTTATTAATAGATGTGAATGGGTTAAGTAATTGTTCATTTGGATTACAAGTGCTCACCTCCGCATCATTGATGTAGTGAACCTCATCAAAGATGACCCACTCCAGATCACGGATGACATCAGAGCCATTGTACAACATCGACCTGAAAGAAAAGCACATATTCTGATGATGACAGGCATAATTAGCATTGTTTGTTTGTTCCTTTACAAACAAGAGAGAGGCCAATGGCATCTATAAGTCAATCGGTTTGTTAGGTTTGCTTGGCTTTGGTTTACTTACAACTTTAGGTCGATGATTCAGTTTAATCCCGACTCCATTTTCCTACTGTCACATTTTTTGAGCCATACTTTTTCGAAGAAGTTCGAACATAATGTTCTATTTTTCTGTTCACATTTTCAGTGGTCATTTTGTAAAAAGACTGAGGCCTGAGAAAATTGCTTGTTTCCTGTAACCGTCCGAAGAAAATAGGGTAGGTAGGTAGGGAATTTTTTTTCTCTCCGAAAAAAGCATGAGTCATGGTTGTTTTATGTTGATTGGGAGTTGGAAGGGCAGAAAAAAACTTTAGTGCAGGGACATTTAAGTAATAACGTCAGGTTACAGGAAACAAAAAACTTTTTTTAGACAATTGTACAGAATGGCTGTGATGCTTTTTTTAAACAAACTTTTTTTTTAAATAAACAATGTTTTTTTAAATAAACAATTTTTTTTTTTAAATAAACATTTTTTTTTTAAATAAACAATTTTCTTTAAATAAACAATTTTTTTTGAATAAACTTTTTTTTTTAAATAAACAATTTTCTTTTTAAATAAACTTTTTTTTTTAAATAAACAATTTATTTCTTAAATAAACAAAAAAAAATTAAATAAACAATTCAAAAAAAAAAATTATTTTATCTAATAATAAAAAAAAACTTTTTAGGCCTGTTAGTACCTTAGAATCTCTGTTGTCATGATAAGACATGCGGCCTCCGGGTGAAGCTGAACATCTCCTGTGATGAGACCGACATCGCCAAACGTCGTCTTGAAATCTCTGAACTTCTGGTTCGACAGCGCCTTAATAGGAGAGGTGTAGACAGTCCTGAAATAATAAAGATATCAGATCAACAAGTGTGGACTGCAAAGGAATGGATTTTTACGTCAATTTCAACAGCTTAGGTTATATCGCGACAAGATAGAAACCCGGAAAGGGGAAGAAATTCCCTTCTCTTTGTGGACTGCTAAGGAATGGAATAATGGAATGGGATTTTACATCACTTTCAACAGCTCGGAACTTCTGGTTTGACAGTGCATTGATAGGAGAGGTATATACAGTCCTGAAATAATAAAGATATCAGATCAACAAGTGTGGACTGCAAAGAAAAAGAAGGAAGGAAGGACTTTTTACATCGCTTTCAACAGCTCGGAACTTCTGGTTTGCCAGTGCCTTGATAGGAGAGGTATATACAGTCCGGAAATGATAAAGATACTATATCAACAAGTGTGGACAGCAAAGATGTATTTTGGACCAATGCTAGAATGTTAACCATTTTGCATCAGGAGCGTACACATAGGGTTGGATACTGTTAAGAAGTGCCAGTATTGGTATCTGTATGGTTTCAAAAAGAACCATATTTTACCCTTTACCGCTATGAAATAAAAAGAACCATATTTTATAGTGTTGGGACGATCATCGATTATAATCGACGCTTACTCGGTTGCCTCTTTCATAATGATTTATCGATAATGAAACTGGTAATCGATAATAATCGAAAAATACGACACCTAGCGTCGAAACATGAAACTAAAAAACGGCAAGTTGTCAGCTTTCATTACAGGATATGGCCACAGTACCAACCGTCCTGGCCACCACGGTACCGTGGTGGCCCGGACGGTTGGGAGCAATGCTTCCTGTCGTTCGCACTCCCTAGAGAACGCTACCCACCTGGCCGGCACTGGCGTGCAGGTCCTTATCTATATGGGTCAAATGTAGCCAGCTAGTAGCAGTATACGATGGAGTGTTGACGCTAGATGTGACAGCCATACAGATTTCCACTTGCAGCAGAAAATTGAGTATAAAAGCGTTTTTCATGGAAATGACTACAAGAAAGTGGTATATTTAGTTTAGGAAGTATACGATACTCTGGCGTGCAGCTTAATATAGGAGTTTTAGCATGCTCTTGAGGGTTGAAAGTTGTAACAAGTGACTTTAAAAAGTTCTGTGTGACCATATCCTGTCATGTTCTCGCAATGAAACTTAAGCTCCAAAACACGTGAAAAGGTAGTAAAAGTGTTCCAAAATGTAAAGAGATTATTGGTCTTATGAATCATATACTGGTATTCAGGTACGGTGAGGTACCAATCCAAATTATGCATGTTGGGGATGCAAGCTGAAGCAGATCGTAAGAGCTTATTTGGTGCACTTTCACTCTTTCTAAGGAGTGTTACAAAAGGTGCACATGTTTCAAATTTTGCACTCTAGGCCTGTACCCAATTACCGAAAGAGTGTGATGAACTGATTATGATCGATAATCGATTGGTTGGCTGTAACTGATTATCGATTATGAAATTGCAACTGATTCCCAACCCTAATATTTTACCCTTTACCGCTATGAAATAAAATTATAAGTGCACAACTACTCCGTCTTCTGTTGTTATTCATCCGTTACATGTGTCAAATAATATGATAAATAACGAAATAAATGCGTTGTTGTGCAACGCAAAATCAAAATGTGCATCTATATGTGCGCATGTCCGGGACTGCCATTTTGGCGGGGTGAAACTCGGAAAAACTCGAGCGCTCATTCGAAGATCTGGCCGAGCGCTCGAGTAAGAAAATTAGGTCGAGTCCTATCACTAACTAAGGATAAAATATCTTTACAGATAGACCTACCTAGTCATGTGTTTCATAGAGAGGGCTATAGCGTACTCTGCCACCACTGTCTTGCCAGCTGAGGTATGGGCAGCAACAAAGACACTCTCATGATTCTCCAGGTGTAGAATGGCTTGCTTCTGAAAGACATCCAACTCAAAGGGCCACTGCAATAGAAATAAAACAAAATGTTTTCTCAAATGTGGGATATAAGCATTCAACGTCATAAAATAAAGAAATCTTTACAGAATAGAATACAAACTGTCATTGGATAAGTACATTTAAGAATTTAGATTTTCATCACTTTTTCAGCCATAGCTATGACTAGCCAGTTTAAAGTGGTGGAGGAAACCGGAGTACCCGGCAAAAAAACACCACCTAAACCCAAGTCACTCGCAACTTTCTTACATGCCCCTTGAATAAATACAAAATTTTGTCATCCTCAAATTGTTTAAAGCACTTTCTATCATGTGTGACCATTTGAACAAAGGAACATTACCATCTGAATTTGAATTCACACATTTGAATATCTTATTATAAGAAGCAGCCCCTTGAATAGATACAAACTTTTGTCATCTTCAAATTGTTTGAAGCACTATCTATCATGTCTGACCATTTGAATAAAGGAACATTACCATCTGAGTATTTACACATTATATTGATTTACATACTAGAATCTCTCATCATAAGAAGCAGACACAATTTTTGAAAAAAAGTACAATTCTGGTGCAACAACCCAGCCGAATGTGTACAGTGCGTACCTTATAGGCCATATTGGGTATCCGTTTATAGAAATCTGCCACAGGTGTGGAGATATCTACCGGGATAGCCCACTCTTCTTTGGGGGGCTCCGGTGGTTTCGTTGGGGTCACTGGTGCCTGCGGAGCCTGAAAGAAATAGTAGTCAGAATCAGGGGTGTCCAAATATTTTAGTCCCGGAGCACAGTCATTAAGTCCTGAAGCACAGCAACTGTTTGTGACAGTGGTTCGATAATAGCTATGAATATTGTCACCTGGTAGCACTACTGTATTAGCCCTTATTGCAATAATAAGGCCAAGACCAAGACAAATCAATAGACAGTATTACGAAATGGAGTCCACCGGTTCTTACATACAATATTAATCAAAAATAATTCAAGTGAAATATCTCAATAGGCTCAATTGGTCATGTTTAGCTTTCCTCCTCAGTCATCTCCACCTCCTTCTCCTCCTCCTCCTCTTTCTCCCCCCTCCTGCTCCTTATCATCATCATCATCATCATCATCATCATCATCATCACTATTAACACTATCAAATACCAGAGTAAAACCAAAAGACAAACCTTGAATATGTTCTCAAGACCATCGTCCATCATGCCCCACGCTTCCGCCGCTTTTCTCTCCTCCTCCGTCATCTCAACCTCCTTCTCATCCTCCTCCTTCCTCCACTCCCCTTCCTCCTCATCATCAATACTTTTAAATACCAGAGTAAAACCAAAAGACAAACCTTTACAATGTTCTCCAGACCATCATCCATCATACCCCACGCTTCCGCCGCTTTTCTCTCCTCCTCCGTCATCTCAACCTCCTTCTCATCCTCCTCCTTCCTCCCCTCCCCTTTCTCCTCCTCATCATCAATACTTTTAAATACCAGAGTAAAACCAAAAGACAAACCTTTACAATGTTCTCCAGACCATCATCCATCATCCCCCACGCTTCCGCCGCTTTTCTCTCCTCCTCCGTCATCTCAACCTCCTTCTCATCCTCCTCCTTCCTCCCCTCCCCTTTCTCCTCCTCATCATCAATACTTTTAAATACCAGAGTAAAACCAAAAGACAAACCTTTACAATGTTCTCCAGACCATCATCCATCATCCCCCATGCTTCCGCTGCTTTTCTCTCCTCCTCAGTCATCTCAACCTCCTTCTCCTCCTCCTCCTTTCTCCCCTCCCCTTTCTCTTCCTCATCATCACTTTTAAATACCAGAGTAAAAACAAAAGACCAACCTTGACTATGACCTCCAGACCATCATCCATCATCCCCCATGCTTCCGCTGCTTTTCTTTCCTCCTCAGTCATCTCAACCTCCTTCTCCTCCTCCTCCTTTCTCCCCTCCCCTTTCTCCTCCTCATCATCACTTTTAAATACCAGAGTAAAAACAAAAGACCAACCTTGACTATGACCTCCAGACCATCATCCATCATCCCCCATGCTTCCGCCGCTTTCCTCTCCTCCTCAGTCATCTCTACTTCCTTCTCCTCTTCCTCCTCTTTCCTCCCCTCCTCCTCCTCCTCCTCCTCATCACTGAACTCTATGCCATCACTGTTGGCCAGGATGTCGGCAACGCTGAGGACCGCCACTTCTGGTTCGGCTGGAGGGGCGTTCTCGGGTTCGGGGTCAGATTCCAGGAGAAGACCCTTATTGAAGCCAGGAGGGACGGACAGCAGGTCTGGAAAATTACCATTAGAACAGTAATAATAATGGTGATGATAATAATAATAATGATAATGATAATAACAATAATACTAATAACACTGATAATAATAATGATAGTAATAATAATAATTTTAGTATGATAATGATAATGATAATAATAATTTTAGTATGATAATGATAACAATAATAATAATAATAATAATAATAATAATAATGATAATTATGATAATAATAATAACAATAATGATAATTATGATGATAATAATAATAATAATAATAATAATAATAATAATAATAATAATAATAATAATAATAATAGTAATAATAATATTGATATTAATAAAAATTGATATTCCTAGTCCTTCCATCCCTAGCCCTGCCATGCATGACACATAATTATCATAACAACAATCCAATAACTCAACTGTTTTCGAAGTCCATGTCTTGCACCCCAGCAGGGGTTGTGGTATCCAGTATGGGTTCATCCACCCCACCGGGCCAGAAGGGTATATTTCCCGAGCTCCCTCGCACGCTCTGGGTTGGAGGACCTGGGGGACGTAGTAAAGACATAGACTTCTGTCGCGTGCTTCCTGGCTCCGACAAAATCTCCTGAAATAAAAACAATTTTGCAAAATTAAGCGAAAACTTTCAAACAGGAACAGGACCAGTATTTGTGAATCAACTAGCTTATCTGAAGCTGTTTGGCACTTATTTGTCATTAGCAGTAAGGTAGCTGCTAATGACATGTGTGTACCAAGCAGCTTCAGATAGGCTATTAATAGACTAAAATGGCCACTGCCAGTATCTGCACTTCTTGTGTGTTAGGATGTGTTTAAACAGCAATATACTTCTTGTATGAAGGATGGCAGTGGTGGGAACTTGGGTTTAAGTAGAAAATACTATTTGGGCCTATGTTTTATTCATGGTGTAATTGTCCTTTAATTTCAAAGCAACTGAGAAAAGTATCATAGATCCAGAAGACAACTGCAGCTATCAGGGCACGACGTTAACTTTTGCAGCGACTTGCCCCGTAGGGCAAGTGAGATTCAATTTTCACTTGCCCTACTCCAACTCTCACTTGCCCTTGAAAACTTGTATGTTTGATAATATTTCATTTAAACCCAGTAGACCATGTTTCTGGCATGTGAAGGCATATTTTCAAGGACAAGCTTGGATGCAAGACCATGAAACTTGCCCACATTCTCAAAAGTAAACCTGAAATATACAAAGCATACTTTCCCAGTGGGGCAAGCAAGATGCAGTTTTCACCTGCCCCACAGCTATAATTTACAAATTCTACTTGCCCGGGGCAATGGGGCAAGCACCAATGTCGAGCCTTGGCTATGGGTAAAAGTTAGGAAAATTGTTATTCAGGACATTACCAACAACTCTCCCTCAAATATTTTGAAAAACATTTCTTAATTCCTAAGTTATCGTAAAAAGTATAATAGAACCAGACAACAATTGAAGCAATGGGTTATAGTTACTAGGAAAATATTTGATGGAGAAATGTTAATCAGGACATTACCAATAACTCTCCTTCAAATATTTTGAAAAACATAGCTTAATTCCAAAGTTATCGTAAAATGTATCATAGATCCAGACGACAATTGTAGCATTGGGTTATAGTTAGAAGGAAAATAGTTGATGGAGAAATGTTAATCAGGACATAACCAACAACTCTCCTTCAAATATTTTGAAAAATATTGCTTAATTCCAAAGTTATCATAAAAAGTATCATACATCCAGACAACAATTGCAGCAATGGGTTAAATTATAGACGTACCTCCTTGTAGCCGACCAGTTCCCCCGTGGTTTGGTTTCTGTCCACCTTTATGGTTGTCTGAATCGGATCCAAGTCCAGAGAATACAGAGATTCGGGATTTGGCTCTCTTCCCCAAAACCTGCAAACGAAAAGACGATTTTTACAACCTAAGATTTTTTAAAGAAGTTTTACTAGTATTTACAGGACTTGATACCAACTAATTCATGCAGGCCAAAAAAACATCTTGATTATCTGATTTGATAACTGACATTTAATGAGATGCAGGATCTTATCCAGGATTTTAAAAATTACTGAGAAATTATGACTAGCCAACTGCAAATGGTGATGGAAACAACCGCACCCAACAAAAATCACTGCCTGACCCCAGCCAGATTTGAATCCTAAGTCACTGGCAACTTTCTCACCTGGAGGAAACTGGAGTACCTGGCGAAAACCATCACCTAATCCCACCGGCAATCTTCTCAGCTGGTATTTGAACCCAAGCAGTGGTGAGAGACAGCGTTCCGTGGCAATGTCTTATAATACTTAGATATCGTGGCATGGCCTTTTTCAATGAGCTACATGTTTTGAGAGTTCACTCTTCTGGCAGACCTCTGCTTGCAACCTCACTAGTCTGGGCTAGTTAGGCCACTGTATTAGCCCAAAGGGCCTTCCCTGATGGCTGAGTAGTCCAAGGTGTTGCCACTGACTGCTAACTGTCTCTCACCACTGCCCATGTTCAAATTCTGGCCAGGGTGTGTGAGAAGGTTGCCAGTGACTAGGGGTTAGGTGATGGTTTTGGCCCGTTCTTGTGTTTCCACCACCAGTTACAACTCCTTGGTCATGATATAGACACAATATGGCAGAAAAAGTTATGAAAATTGAAATTCCAAAATCTAACTTTTATTTGCAACATCACAGGTCTGGGCTAGTCAGACTATAGCCTACATTTCTAGGCTATCATATGTATTTTTCTGTTATGTTTTTTTTAGTTTAAACTTATCTCACCAGGATTTAGTCTGAATAAGACAATCACAAGAGATATGAGGATCAGGTGGTGCCATCTATCTACCATACATGGTACTACACCACACTGCTTGGTCAGCACAGAAGGGGATGTCAATTTTTAGGCACTAGGAACCTAGTCTAGCCAGGCTACTATAAGACATTGGAGTAGAGCTGAATATTTTCCCCCAGCATACCTCTGAGATCTGTCAGCATCATGTATGGGCAGTTTCTCTGGGCAGGTCAGGAGCTCCTCCAGTTGGTACTCTATGTCAGGGACTATGGGTGGCAGTCCTACGGGGACCTGTAATGTATAATGAATGTAAAAATTTTCTATATGTAGTTTAACAGCAAATACAATTATATACTGAATTGCTTATTACAACATGTATAAATTGCAAATCTATATATGGAAACAGCAAAGGTTTGCCATCTGAGGTTGGTAAGTTCCCCATTTACTCTGTATTTCTCTCTATAAAATAATATTTTCAGCATATAAATTGATGTCTCTAACTTCTTTAGTGCCAAGAAACAGGTATTTTGAGGTCATTTAATCCCAATTTTATTCACATATATATATATGTCAATTCTTAAAATCCATTAAAAGAAGGGCTTCATTGTTGAAAGAGATTAACAAACACAGTATTTTTTTTCGCTGTTGTAGTTTACAGTGGCTTTTGGTAAAGGTTTCTGGTTTCTCTACTCACTGCATATTAATATCCAGAACTTTTTTCTTATCTATATTGGAGTAAATAGCAATTATGCATGCCATGCTGACATGGTAAAAGCATGAGTGAAAACTACTGTAGTTCTCTTTTGTGGGATAACATTTATGAAACCTACCGTTGCCAATGGCATTTGCAAGCCTTCCCTTTTCCATTTTGGTACCACCTCTGCCTTCCCACCTAGCCCCACAAACAGTAGATCAAAGTCAACCTCTGAGCCAGCCATGATGCTTGCCCTAGTCTTTCATCTGAAACAAACAACAAAGTAGAAAAATCAAATTAGCACATTAAATCAATGGATATCAGGGCTCGAAATTAGCTGGAGAATAGGGATCCCTTGAATTCTTCTGCAGCTCCCTCAAACTTCTGCAGGGAGCCCAAAGATGTAATGGTTTCTATACACAGCACCTTACAGTAGCTTTTGAAGATGCAATTGGGCTCCCTGAAAAAAAAACACTTAATTTCGAGCCCTGGATATAATATAGATATTGCTACAATTCAAACTGGTAGGGACAGCGTATATGGAATATACTTTCAGTAGTGCTGGGGTCTGTTGCACCAACAGGATTTGGACTTAGAATTAGACTAAATTTATATGTTGTTGTAGACAATAAATTTACATATTGAGTGTCTAAGACTATTAATATCTTGGCCAGTCATCAGTTGATGTAATCCAATTGAGTAGGTATATAGAGAGTAGGATTATCAGCAGGGCTTACAATTAATATTTTTTCCAGGAAGCCCAAATGCATAGAAAGCTACCTAAAGATGTTGTGTATAAAACTCAGTACATCTTTGGGCTCCCTGCAGAAATTTGAGGGAGCCTCAGCCTGCAGGAGAATTCAAGGGAGGCCTGGGCATGCGCACCCGGTTCCGGCTAATTTCGAGCCCTGAATCAGAGAGAAGAAGAGTAGTGTGACTTAGTTCTTGGGAACAGAGACTTATAAATAGAAACAAGTATTTATACTTGATTCTATTTTTCTCTCTTTCTTTGTTTTCCAGGCAATTCAAGTGTCATTTCTCATTGAGTTGGGCCAGGAAGGATCTCAAGACCCTTCAGTACATGTGTGCAGCACCTAAATAAGGCCTACTACAGATCTCAAGACCATTCCATATATAGGTGAAACACTATATCTAAGCTTAGATGAATAAAAAAATGGATATGTAGCAAGAGACCAATAACTATATGCAAGTTATATAGTCTGTCTGACTTGATTTGGCTAACATCTTTTCCCTCTTTTTTCCCACAAAAAGTTCGTTTTTTGCCTTCCAAACTTGGCAAACCTTTTAGTAGCACTATACAGGTATGTATAAACCTTTTTTTTTGTCTCAACTCCGCAAAATGTTGATTTTGTCCATTAGGTCCCATTGTAAAATTTGCCCATTGGCAACAATGACGATCTCGCATGTTTGTTTAGATTGACCCGCTGGTTTTATATCCACTTGTTTTTATTCATCTGAGACCAATGTAATTAGTTACTGAGCTGGAGCTGAGAGAAGTAGACAGGGAGTGGGCGCTGGTCATGAATCTTCAAATTTCGCTGCCTCTCACTATCTGACCTAGATAGCATAACAGCTCCCAGCCAGCAAGTCAACCAGCAGTGCACAGATCACGTGACCAATACAACCCCAGGCTACAGCGCGTAACTCGAGGCGCAGATGCCGTAGAGGCTGGCATGCAGTACCTATGGTGTTGCGGTTCAAGGGGATGTATTTCTCTGGCTGGAGCAAGTTCTTGTGATACCCAAGCCAAGCAAAGATGCACTGTTTCACAAACACAACACATTTTTGTAGCTTTGAAGATGCAATGGGACTCGCTGGAAAATCTTAATTTCGAGCCCTGGCAGAGTTTGGATGCTTACACACAAATGTGATGAGCGCAGCAAAATACTGAATGGCTACAGTAGTGACAGTAGTAACAGAAAAAGAAAGTAAAGCCGGTCAAAGAGTTGAAGACATTTTGTCCACGGTATATCTCATGTACGATCACGGGAATCGGATAAGCATATTAAAGGATAGTTGTCTCCTAAGTTAGAACTTACACAAAGTATCCGTGACATATACTGAGGCTGCGTGTCAAGAGTTGACACTGTCACGTCGTCTGCCACCGTGCATCAGACTTCCACCATTACCACTTCTACGGCGAACGATGCGGCGCACCGGAATGCCGATCCGTATACCGGTTATGTCAATCGCTCCCTTGCAAAATGTATGCTATACCTTACCACAAATGTACGATGGACCAGGTGTGAAAGAGCAAATAAAAAAATCAAAAATCACCACCGTATTTTGGGGGGAGAAAATAACATACTGATTATTTTCACTCACGTATTATAGGGAGAGAAAATATGTATATTGTTTTCACGCCCGTCGCTTGAAAGTCGCTTGAAATATATTTGCCTTCCATCTCGAGAGTGGTCGGGGGGAAAATAAAGTTTTATTTTATCTCCCGAAAAAAACGGGCCTGAAAATAAAAAAGTTTTTTACTTCTCTCCTCAAAGCACGGGAGTGAAAATAAAGTTGTTTTTATTTTCTCCCCCCCCCCCAAAAAAAACGGGGGTAAAAAAAAAAATTCTCCCCCCCCCCCCCAAAAAAAAGCGGTGAAAACAAAGTTTTTTTTCTCCCCCAAAAATACGGTGATGAAAATAAAAAAGATTTTTATTTGCTCTTTTACACTTGGTCCATCGTACACATGCCTATTTGAAATTTCCCTTGAAGAAACGTTTTTACTTTAAAGGGAGTTTCTTTCCCTTTACGGAATATAACCTGAATTCCAAATATCAGAAAATGAACCAACTTCCAAGGGAAATCAATTTTCTTTAATAGAGGAAAATTAATTGATGTCCCTGTTTCCCTCACAGGTACATGTACATATACAATCCAAGCCCATGATTTCCATTAATGAAAAATCATCCGTCATTGATATACCGTGACATTGGAGGGAAACGAGTTTATTTTTACCATTTTAGGGAATTCTATTCCATTTATTGGATATGAATTCCTTTGTATAGAAATAAATGAGTTCAACTGAATTCCTTGAAACTGATTTCCCTTTAAAAAGAGTATAATTCCGGTAAAAGGGAATTTATTTAAAGGAAATTATTTCCTTTTGAAGGAGGGAATTTTTCGTTGTAGAAAATTAAATTAATTCTTATCGGGAAATCGTGAATAAATAGAACAGCATATAGAAGAATAAACAGATCATCTGGCTATCTGATTGAATGGTCTTTCTGTTGATGTACATGAACAACGAATGATTTCTAAAATACAATTTTACATTCATAAATGGTTTTATTTCCTGTGCGTCAGTATGTACGGAAGCCTATTAGGACCACTGAAAAAATATTTTTTTCTTTTTATTTTTTTTCTTAGAAATCCGAAAATATATAAAAAAAAAAAAAATTTTTCAGTGGTCCTTATAGGCTTCCGTAAGTATGTGATGTTGTTGACGCAAATTAGTAAAACTTTCATTTATTTTTAGAAGGTAAAACGTAATACAAAACGAATACATTGCGCATGTTTTGCTGCTTTCTCTTCCTATCCTGCCATTTTGATTATTATAGCATGTAGGTGATCAGCTTTTGTCTCTAAAAAGCTTTAAATTTTCTCTTTCGCACCTGCACCATCGTAGTTAAAATGCTGTGATACACCAGAAATCTGGAAAAGGATCATGATTTCAATGCGAATTTAATAGACGCGAACTATCCCAATGACTGCAATACTTTCTACAAGTTGCAGCTATCTATAGAAACAAATTGTAACTGGTTCTTTTTAATGTTTTGTTGAATAATCAGTATGCATTGGAGATTTTCAATTGATTGCTGGCAAATCTACGAAAGAGCGTACTTGACAGGCAGAAAACAATTCAAACATTTTTGCAACACTTTATTTCTGAACGTGTGAAAAAATCAGTGTTTAAACAATTTTTTTTTTTCGCGTTTTCCAAAAGGTGGAGAAAATCTGAATTATTTTCGTATGTTTTCAGAAAAAAGTTTAAGGAAGATATATGTGGGTAAATAGATTCTGTTGGGAAATACATTCTTAATTTAGCTGGATGCATTGCTTTATTACTATTCTTTTAGCAACCTAAATAACAATCTGCATGTAATTGATCAAATATCATGAATGAAGGTGTGAAATTGGACATTTTTTTTCAAATTTGAGGTACCTTCCGCAGGATCAGTCACCATTATCTAACAGTTTGCAAATCTTATGGCGAAATGGCGATGCATTGACCTTGAATACTGTACATTCTCAGAAATATTGGCCTCCCGAGGAATATGGGCACTACAAGTATTCTATTAAATAATTATTGGGAAATCTTTTTTAATTTTAAATCATTTTTATTTCCTTTCCTTCATAAATCATAGACAGTGTTCAAATAATGATGCATGGTATGTCACAATAAGATGTATATGTGGGACATTCATAGAAAACAAGAATATTACGGTACAGGATTGACATATATATTTGATAGTAAGTAATATTGCTTCTCAAAAAGTTGTCCTTTACCTCTTAAGAGGCATCTGTATTTTTCCTCATAATAAAACTTTTTAACCTCATTTTTGATGTCTAATATATGTGGCCTTTGTTCCTTCTTCATAGAGTTGTATATAACCTTCTTGGTCAATAATATTATCGTGTTTATTGACATTGCGTTTTCCAAGTCACCAAGAATGATTCTTGACTGAGAGAGGTTATAATTATTCATACCTAGAGTATGAATCCATTCCTGAACTTCATTCCATAGGTGAATCGATATTTCGCAATCCAGGAACATATGTTCTATGGAGTCAGTATGAGAATGACAAAAGCCACATTGATCAGAGTTTTTAATACCCATCTTAAATAATTTCTTATTCGTAAAGAATCTATGATGGAGAGTACGGAATTGAATATATTTTAAGTAAGTGTCTTTATAGATTAAGTGGTGTTTCTGGAATGATCTAATTAAATCAAAACTGTTGAAGTCAAGCTCTGAGTTTGCACACCATTTCTCAACAGCTGTGTCTAACGATGAAGATGAAGTGTTTTTCATTTGACTGTAAATTTTTGAAACTCCCTTTACAGTTTGATTCAGGAAAATATTCAAAGAACCATTTTTGGGTTGGTCTTCCTCGTACAAAGGCATTTCTCTCCATTCAATAAACTTTTTTAATTTGTGTGAAATATAATGATATTCTAAAAAATTGGTTTTCAGACCATATGTTTCCATGAAGGTGTCAATTGGCATTACTACATTCATGACCCCCAAAAAATCAGACACCATTGTGATACCTTTTTTAAACCATTTTTTTTTAATGGGAAATGAAAAAGTGGGATTGAGCCATATGGGAGTGTTGAACGATGAACGATTTTTCTTTCATAGCCTCTGATTTCCATAGAAGTGACAAGCTTTCTATGACATCTAGCCAAAATTTGTTTGATGTTATTTCTCTAAGTTTATTCAAAATGTCGGGCCCATATATGAATACCTCCCATAACTCAAAGTTGTTTGGAAAAATTGTCCATTTGCTTGTAGAACGTTGATATCTTTTCAACCAACTCAATTTGAGTGCTTTGTCAAAAAAATTCAAATCATGTAATTTTAAACCACCATAGGGTATTTCACCCTCCAGAATTTTTTTCTTCCATTTTGGGGGCTTCCCACACCATAGAAATTTTGAGATAACATCATTAATCTCTTTGAAGCAAGAGGGGCTCGGGCTTGGTAGAGACAGCAACATATGAGTTATCTTGGGAATCAGTAATGACTTTATTATTGTAACTTTCCCATAAGGGGTTAAATTCCTAGAACTCCAGATTCGAATTAACTGCTGGATTTCCCCCAATTGTCGTTGAATATTAAGGTCTGTAATTGCATTTAAATTTGTCATGTCGTAGTGGGTCCCCAAGATCTCAAATTTCGTTGACCAATAGAATCCGAATTTGCCCTGCCATTTTATGTTGCTGTCTCTTAATGCTCCAAGCTTCACCACTTTGGTTTTTTCTTTATTTATGTCAAGACCCGAGACATTCTTGAACCAGTTCAGGACTCTAATGACACTTGTTATTGTTTGAATATCCTCTCTCAATAACAATGTAGTGTCGTCAGCGTACTGAGACACCTTTGATTCCTCACCATGCATCTTAATCCCCCGAATGACATCCATCTCCCTGATGACATGAGACAATATCTCTGCACAAATTACAAAAATGTATGGTGACAGGGGATCACCCTGTCTACAGCCTCTCTCCAGAATGATGGGGCTTGAGAGAAAACCATTTTGCTCCACTTTTGAAGTGGAATTATATTGACACAGTTTAATCATCTCAATAAAAAATATTGCCAAAATTGAAAAGTTCTAAAGATTCGTTGATAAATTTCCATTCAATGGTGTCAAATGCTTTAGAGAAGTCAAGCACTAACAACAAACCAGGTATGTCATGTGAGTCACAATACTCTATTGTGTCATACACCATTCTGGTGTTTTCTCCAATAAAGCGTCCAGCGATGAACCCAGTTTGGTCTTCGTTAATAATACTTGGTAAGCAGGATTTTAATCTATTGGCAACCATGGAAGAAAAAAATTTATAAATGGAATTTAAAAGCGTTAAGGGTCGCCAATTTTTTAAATCATTTCGTAGCTTTCCCTGTTTAGGAATACAGGTAATGACTCCGTCGAGAGCAAGTTTAGAGAAATGATTGTTTGATATTGCTTCAAGCATGTAGCGGTAGATCCAGTATTGTAATTCGTTAATGAAAAATTTAAAAAATTCATTTGAGTAGCCGTCTGGACCTGGAGCTTTGTTTAATTTGCTAGCCTTAATGGAACTAAGAAGTTCTTCTAGTGTATACGGAGCATCCAATTTGATTTTGTTAATTTCAGAAAGTTTAGGCAGATTCTGTAAATGTTGGGAGAACTGAGTTTTCTAGAAGTATTGTCTCATTATTGGGAAATCTTGGCCTAAAGAAGCACACCCTCAATGTTGTTTATGTCAAAAGTTTATGAGAGAATTCCAAAGACCAGTGACATCTGTTCACAAAAAGGTCCACTTTTATCTTCATTCTCAAAATCAAAATATCTTTATTTAAAAAAAAAACTTCTAAAATTAAGTAAAATTACGATGCTGACTCAGAAGCTTCCAAACCTTACACACAGACTGCTCCAAATCCCTTAATTCCATACATCTGGTTGTGGGAAATATGCGTTTTCAGTTAAATTAACAGGAATAGGGTTACAAAGGAAAAATAAACTCATAAATACTGTTTAATTACAAATGTGTGTTTAATACATTTTGACGTCACAAGCATGTATTTTCACAATATATCACAATAAGTTATCATGTATGACTGAATACAAGTTTTATTGTAAGGTAGGGTTATTAAATATACAATACAACCTGAATGATTTAACCCTTCCAATGCTAAGGCTTCATTCGTCCAAAGCACAAGGATGCAAAACTTATGAAAACCATCTAAATCCTGTCATGTTAATGTTCATTGGAAAGCTCTCACCGAGTATTCTCAGATGAGTAACCATACGCCAGGGTTTCAGTTATTTTTCAGGTTTTTTGCATCATTTTGTATAGGCAAAATTAGCCATCAGCAGCAAAAGGGTTAAGCCTTTTGCTGCTTTTGCTTGATAACATAACAACATTTGGAGAAATACATGACTGAGAACGCATGTACTTCAATAATCCTTTATAAGATGTTTTTTTTAATTTGACTATTTGTCTAAGTGAAAGTTGTTTGATGATTTTTACACTTAAGATGCAAAAGGGTTAACCCTTATGCTGCTGATGACTAATTTGGCCAATACTCATGATTTATGAATTTCTTTGCTAATCTCGCAAAGAAACACATTTAGAAATAGGTGAGATGCATATCTCACCTATTCTGTGTGAATTGCACATTTACACGCTGCAATTATGGATTGTGCTCAACCGGAAGTTGAGAGCAGCTCCGACCCCCGCAAGCAGCTGGCCGTTCATTACACTAGAAATGGCGTACTTTACTATAATTTTTTTCTAACTTCAACGGCATTATTAAAATAACCGTTGAATATGCTGCCAATTCGAACCTCAGACCTCGTTGATAGTAATATTACGCAGACTTTGACGGGCTGGACTTATTTTTTGCACTTCCCCGTAACTGGCAGAGTAGCTCGGGCTTTTTAAGGTGTCTTTTATATAGGTAGTAACTACAAGTATATGATGGGTTGTAATGAAAGTTGTTTGATTATTTTTACACTTGAGATGCAAATGGGTTAAGAGGGACTTAAGAGATGAAAGGTTTCATCTAATACACTAAAGATTTACTAACTAATTAGTTAGTTATTTTATTCCTACATCTATTCTCTTTGCTGGACTAGACGTTTTTGGATCCGATTCATTTTAGAGAAGGAATAATTTTGCCTCTTCCTCGATGATGATCTAATAGCCAGAAAATCCGACCAGGCACAAAGCTGATTTTCTGAAAGCTGCACATTTCTTTGTAGAAAATGGCACAAATATCCAGAAATATCCAAGCAATGCAACAAAATTGAAATAGAAACTGGTTTTCAAATCATTAAACCCATGATAAATGATACATGCCATCCTAACATATGCTATTTCAGGCAAGCTAAACATTTTGCCGGGCAAGTAGAAATCATTAACCACTTGCCCGGAATGGTAAGTTTTTTAACTTATGTTGGTGCCTGCCGAGATCTTTTTGGATCTGATTCTCTCATTCCCACATCTCCCTGTGTTCCCCAACGGGAACCCCTTACTTGATCAACCCCCCTTCTTGGCCCCCTAACTGGCCCCCTGCCGGCATCCGACCTTGACTCCCACTGTGAATATGACCTTGCACTGGATGAACTCCTCTGGGCCTGACTAGCTGAGCCGGGGCTACGTGTCGGACTTGATGGTGAGTATTCCCTCTCCGGGGGCCCCCCTTTTCTAGACGAAGAAGGGGAACGGGAGAAGACCTTATTCCATTGGCTTGCAGAGTATCGTTGACGGCTGGAATGTCTTGGAACGCTCTCGCTTTTCCTTTCCCTCGAGAGGTCAGGACCACCAGGGTCGCTATCTGACCTTGACCCAGTTCTAACAGGTGAGCGCGAAGATGATGCGGATACTCGTTCGCTTCCATCTCGGTACGCGATCGGTTTTCGCGAATTGTGCCCCTTGCCCCTTTCTGACCGTTTCGGGCTACGCGAACGCCCAGAATCGCCCCGTCTGCTCCTGTCGCTGTCTGACCTTGAGCCCGACCTTGAGCCAGGTGACGAAAAGCTGCCCTTGGATACGGACGATGCTCTGTGGTCATCACGGTAACCTTGTGGTTTCTTCTGCTGTTCAACTTTTGTCTGATATTTCTTCTCTATGAATCTCTTTTGGTGAGAAAGTTGCGGGAACAGGTCTAAAAAGGTAAAAAATGAAAATGAAATATTTTACAACTTTGGTGGTAAAGTTAAGGGAATAAGTTTTGAATTGTAATTCATTAAATGTTTCATAACCATGAGACGTGTAATGAATCAGAGGTATATTACTTACAAGAATAAATCACATTTGCAGGAAATTGATGGTTTGTAGTTTAGTATGAATCAAAGCGAATATTTCAGCAATTTTGCTTAAGGCACGGATATGCTTTTTGGCCATTATGGTATGGACTGGCGTATAAATTTCAGCTACTGTTTTTTTTTTTTTTTTCATTTTTTATAATTTTTTTTATTAATTTCATTTTATTATGTTTTTTTTTTAAAGATTACCATACATTTCTTTAAATTTCATTTTGAAGAGTAATATTAACCTATTCATACCTGGGGTTGCATTGACAAATATCATCTAAATCTATGATGCTTAGAAAGATAACAATTGAATAAAGCATGAATTTAACCCATTAATGAATGCTTAAGAGTTCCTCCCGCAATTGTTCTCTGGATCTGTGATACTTTAGACACTAACTACAAAATATTTTAAGGAGGGTTGTAACTTGTAAGTAATATCCCGATTAAACTTCTTCCAGCAAATATTTTCCTAACTATGCTTTTACCTTCAAGATTTCATTAAATAAAGTCTTGCTGCTTTGGTCCCTGTGAGCATTAATAGTTCAAGTTGATTCCCAAAGAACCAGACTCACCAGATTTCTCATTGAGAGCATTATTGGCGGCGGCCATTTCTGCCTGCTGTATGCTGTGCCCACTGCCTGTCGCGAGACGCTTGTTCCGGAAGTAGACAGCTACCGTATACTTCCTGGTGTTGGTGGGCCCTGTCGACTCAATCACCCTAAAAACACACACAGAATAGTCTGAATGAGGACATTTACGGTAATAACAATGCCCACCGTATACTTCATTGTGTTGGTGGGCCCAGTGGACTCAATTACCCTGAAAATACACACACACACACACACAGAATAGTCTGAATTAGGACATTTACGGTAATGACAATGGCCACCATATACTTCATTGTGTTGGTGGGCCCAGTGGACTCAATCACCCTGAAAATACACACACACACACAGAATAGTCTGAATTAGGACATTTACGGTAATAACAATGGCCACCATATACTTCATTGTGTTGGTGGGCCCAGTGGACTCAATCACCCTGAAAATACACACACACACAGAATAGTCTGAATTAGGACATTTACGGTAATAACAATGGCCACCATATACTTCATTGTGTTGGTGGGCCCAGTGGACTCAATCACCCTGAAAATACACACACACACAGAATAGTCTGAATTAGGACATTTACGGTAAAAACAATGGCCACCATATACTTCATTGTGTTGGTGGGCCCAGTGGACTCAATCACCCTGAAAATACACACACACACACAGAATAGTCTGAATTAGGACATTTATGGTAATAACAATGGCCACCATATACTTCATTGTGTTGGTGCGCCCAGTGGACTCAATCACCCTGAAAATACACACACACACACAGAGAATAGTCTGAATTAGGACATTTACGGTAATAACAATGGCCACCATATACTTCATTGTGTTGGTGGGCCCAGTGGACTCAATCACCCTGAAAATACACACACACACAGAGAATAGTCTGAATTAGGACATTTATGGTAATAACAATGGCCACCATATACTTCATTGTGTTGGTGCGCCCAGTGGACTCAATCACCCTGAAAATACACACACACACACAGAGAATAGTCTGAATTAGGACATTTACGGTAATAACAATGGCCACCATATACTTCATTGTGTTGGTGGGCCCAGTGGACTCAATCACCCTGAAAATACACACACACACAGAGAATAGTCTGAATTAGGACATTTTTGGTAATAACAATGGCCACCATATACTTCATTGTGTTGGTGGGCCCAGTGGACTCAATCACCCTGAAAATACACACACACACAGAGAATAGTCTGAATTAGGACATTTATGGTAATAACAATGGCCACCATATACTTCATTGTGTTGGTGGGCCCAGTGGACTCAATCACCCTGAAAATACACACACACACACAGAGAATAGTCTGAATTAGGACATTTACGGTAATAACAATGGCCACCATATACTTCATTGTGTTGGTGGGCCCAGTGGACTCAATCACCCTGAAAATACACACACACACAGAGAATAGTCTGAATTAGGACATTTATGGTAATAACAATGGCCACCATATACTTCATTGTGTTGGTGGGCCCAGTGGACTCAATCACCCTGAAAATACACACACACACACAGAGAATAGTCTGAATTAGGACATTTATGGTAATAACAATGGCCACCATATACTTCATTGTGTTGGTGGGCCCAGTGGACTCAATCACCCTGAAAATACACACACACACACAGAGAATAGTCTGAATTAGGACATTTATGGTAATAACAATGGCCACCATATACTTCATTGTGTTGGTGGGCCCAGTGGACTCAATCACCCTGAAAATACACACACACACACAGAGAATAGTCTGAATTAGGACATTTACGGTAATAACAATGGCCACCATATACTTCATTGTGTTGGTGGGCCCAGTGGACTCAATCACCCTGAAAATACACACACACACAGAGAATAGTCTGAATTAGGACATTTATGGTAATAACAATGGCCACCATATACTTCATTGTGTTGGTGGGCCCAGTGGACTCAATCACCCTGAAAATACACACACACACACAGAGAATAGTCTGAATTAGGACATTTATGGTAATAACAATGGCCACCATATACTTCATTGTGTTGGTGGGCCCAGTGGACTCAATCACCCTGAAAATACACACACACACACAGAGAATAGTCTGAATTAGGACATTTATGGTAATAACAATGGCCACCATATACTTCATTGTGTTGGTGGGCCCAGTGGACTCAATCACCCTGAAAATACACACACACACACAGAGAATAGTCTGAATTAGGACATTTATGGTAATAACAATGGCCACCATATACTTCATTGTGTTGGTGGGCCCAGTGGACTCAATCACCCTGAAAATACACACACACACACAGAATAGTCTGAATTAGGACATTTATGGTAATAACAATGGCCACCATATACTTCATTGTGTTGGTGGGCCCAGTGGACTCAATCACCCTGAAAATACACACACACACAGAATAGTCTGAATTAGGACATTTATGGTAATAACAATGGCCACCATATACTTCATTGTGTTGGTGCGCCCAGTGGACTCAATCACCCTGAAAATACACACACACACACAGAGAATAGTCTGAATTAGGACATTTATGGTAATAACAATGGCCACCATATACTTCATTGTGTTGGTGGGCCCAGTGGACTCAATCACCCTGAAAATACACACACACACACAGAGAATAGTCTGAATTAGGACATTTATGGTAATAACAATGGCCACCATATACTTCATTGTGTTGGTGGGCCCAGTGGACTCAATCACCCTGAAAATACACACACACACACAGAATAGTCTGAATTAGGACATTTATGGTAATAACAATGGCCACCATATACTTCATTGTGTTGGTGCGCCCAGTGGACTCAATCACCCTGAAAATACACACACACACACAGAGAATAGTCTGAATTAGGACATTTATGGTAATAACAATGGCCACCATATACTTCATTGTGTTGGTGGGCCCAGTGGACTCAATCACCCTGAAAATACACACACACACACAGAGAATAGTCTGAATTAGGACATTTATGGTAATAACAATGGCCACCATATACTTCATTGTGTTGGTGGGCCCAGTGGACTCAATCACCCTGAAAATACACACACACACACAGAGAATAGTCTGAATTAGGACATTTATGGTAATAACAATGGCCACCATATACTTCATTGTGTTGGTGGGCCCAGTGGACTCAATCACCCTGAAAATACACACACACACACAGAATAGTCTGAATTAGGACATTTATGGTAATAACAATGGCCACCATATACTTCATTGTGTTGGTGGGCCCAGTGGACTCAATCACCCTGAAAATACACACACACACACAGAGAATAGTCTGAATTAGGACATTTATGGTAATAACAATGGCCACCATATACTTCATTGTGTTGGTGGGCCCAGTGGACTCAATCACCCTGAAAATACACACACACACACAGAGAATAGTCTGAATTAGGACATTTATGGTAATAACAATGGCCACCATATACTTCATTGTGTTGGTGGGCCCAGTGGACTCAATCACCCTGAAAATACACACACACACACAGAGAATAGTCTGAATTAGGACATTTATGGTAATAACAATGGCCACCATATACTTCATTGTGTTGGTGGGCCCAGTGGACTCAATCACCCTGAAAATACACACACACACACAGAGAATAGTCTGAATTAGGACATTTATGGTAATAACAATGGCCACCATATACTTCATTGTGTTGGTGGGCCCAGTGGACTCAATCACCCTGAAAATACACACACACACACAGAGAATAGTCTGAATTAGGACATTTATGGTAATAACAATGGCCACCATATACTTCATTGTGTTGGTGGGCCCAGTGGACTCAATCACCCTGAAAATACACACACACACACAGAGAATAGTCTGAATTAGGACATTTATGGTAATAACAACGATCGGTCAGTTCCACTGTAACAATATCAGTTGGCTTGCCCCTTCCAACATATTCCAGAAAATAGTGAGGGGTGCAGTTTTAAGGGGTGTGTGCAGTTATTCGGACCGATACGGTACCATCATTAATTCTCCAATTCTCTGAGTTTAAATTTAATGACTTTTAATTATTCATCAACTCTTAATCGCAGATAGAAATTCTGGTTCTCTACTGGCGTAAATAGGTAATTTTCATCAACTCTTACTTGTATATAGGGATATCTGGTTCTCTACTGGCGTAAATAGGTAATTTTCATCAACTCTTACTTGTATATAGGGATATCTGGTTCTCTACTAGCGTAAATAGGTAATTTTCATCAACTCTTACTTGTATATAGGGATATCTGGTTCTCTACTAGCGTAAATAGGTAATTTTCATCAACTCTTACTTGTATATAGGGATATCTGGTTCTCTACTAGCGTAAATAGGTAATTTTCATCAACTCTTACTTGTATATAGGGATATCTGGTTCTCTACTGGCGTAAATAGGTAATTTTCATCAACTCTTACTTGTATATAGGGATATCTGGTTCTCTACTGGCGTAAATAGGTAATTTTCATCAACTCTTACTTGTATATAGGAATATCTGGTTCTCTACTAGCGTAAATAGGTAATTTTCATCAACTCTTACTTGTATATAGGGATATCTGGTTCTCTACTGGCGTAAATAGGTAATTTTCATCAACTCTTACTTGTATATAGGGATATCTGGTTCTCTACTGGCGTAAATAGGTAATTTTCATCAACTCTTACTTGTATATAGGGATATCTGGTTCTCTACTGGCGTAAATAGGTAATTTTCATCAACTCTTACTTGTATATAGGGATATCTGGTTCTCTACTGGTGTAAATAGGTAATTATCAACTCTTACTTGTATATAGGAATATCTGGTTCTCTACTAGCGTAAATAGGTAATTTTCATCAACTCTTACTTGTATATAGGGATATCTGGTTCTCTACTGGCGTAAATAGGTAATTTTCATCAACTCTTACTTGTATATAGGGATATCTGGTTCTCTACTGGCGTAAATAGGTAATTTTCATCAACTCTTACTTGTATATAGGGATATCTGGTTCTCTACTGGCGTAAATAGGTAATTTTCATCAACTCTTACTTGTATATAGGGATATCTGGTTCTCTACTGGCGTAAATAGGTAATTTTCATCAACTCTTACTTGTATATAGGGATATCTGGTTCTCTACTGGTGTAAATAGGTAATTATCAACTCTTACTTGTATATAGGAATATCTGGTTCTCTACTAGCGTAAATAGGTAATTTTCATCAACTCTTACTTGTATATAGGGATATCTGGTTCTCTACTAGCGTAAATAGGTAATTTTCATCAACTCTTACTTGTATATAGGGATATCTGGTTCTCTACTAGCGTAAATAGGTAATTTTCATCAACTCTTACTTGTATATAGGGATATCTGGTTCTCTACTGGCGTAAATAGGTAATTTTCATCAACTCTTACTTGTATATAGGGATATCTGGTTCTCTACTAGCGTAAATAGGTAATTTTCATCAACTCTTACTTGTATATAGGGATATCTGGTTCTCTACTAGCGTAAATAGGTAATTTTCATCAACTCTTACTTGTATATAGGGATATCTGGTTCTCTACTGGCGTAAATAGGTAATTTTCATCAACTCTTACTTGTATATAGGGATATCTGGTTCTCTACTGGCGTAAATAGGTAATTTTCATCAACTCTTACTTGTATATAGGAATATCTGGTTCTCTACTGGCGTAAATAGGTAATTTTCATCAACTCTTACTTGTATATAGGGATATCTGGTTCTCCTCCGTCTAGTTCCCTCAGGGTAAGACAGCACTGCTGGAGCTGAGACTTAGGGTCATTCCAATCCTGGTTCAGGATAAATTGCTGAAAAACAAAAAACACAAAGTCAGTTCAGCAAAGGCACATTTTCTTAATAAAACAGAATAAAGTATAAATTTAATTCATTTACTTATTTTTTCTTTTTTTCAAATTACTTCATTTCTGAATTTAGTATCTTCTTAACAAAACGAAATGTTGGTGAAGGTATATTCTCTCCATAAATCACATTTACATTAAACATTAATTTACACAATACTGCAAATTCTCAGTAATTTGGGACGCTTTTTAATAATTACGATCTTTATGGGGTACAGGGTGGCCTATGACTTCTGAAAATACCTTTATGTTGTATCAGCAAGATTTACAGCTAGGTCCATACTTTCTGAAATGGCGACTGGCAATATATCGAGGGCTGCCTAGATTTCCCATTAATTATTTTGCAAAATAATTTTAGTGGCACAAATTCCTAGGGTGGTCTAAATTTCAGAGAATTTACGATATACAAAGGATAGATACACTTGGGTTCTTATGATTTGCTCATTTATTTGTTTCAGGATATTCTTATGTCACCAAAATTGCCAGGCCTCTTGAAGAACTACAGGCATGAACAGGTTAGCAATATTAACCCTTTCAATGCTGAGACAACTTTCGTCTAAGGCACAAAAAATCTAAATATCTTGAAAATCATCTAAACCCTGTCATGTTGGTATTCATTTGAAAGCTCTCACTGAGTACTTCCAGATGAGTACCCATTTGCCAGGGTTTTAGTCATATTTCAGGTTTTTCGCATAATTTTGTAATGGACAAAATTAGCCGCCAGCAGCACAAGGGTTATCATCTAGTGCCTGGAGGTGCTGTAACCTGAAGCATGACCTCTACTTTAACCCTTCCAATGCTGAGACCACTTCGTCAAAACATAAGGATGCAAAGATTTTTGAAAAACATGTTGGTGTTCATTGGATAGCTCTCGCTGAAAACTCACAGATGAGTACCCATGTGCCATCATTTCAGTCTTTTCCAGATTCTTTGCATCATTTTGTATGGGCCAAATTAGCACCCAGGAGCGTGAGGGTTATCCATTTGCCGATTCAACCGTAAGGGCTGGTCTCTATACTACAATAGGTATGTCCTTTTTGCAAGGAATGTTGGTAATATTAGACGTACCTCTAGGCGGGGGAAGAAACAGACTTCAGAGAAGAGATGACAGAACGCAAGTCCTTTGTCTACATACAGAGCCCCCATATAGGCTAAAAAGTAAATAAGAAAGTAAATAAAATATAATGGAATAATTACATATAGTTTGTAGAAAGCACCATTCTTTTTTAAATTTTATTTTTTATTTTATTTCCTTCCAATGATTTTTTAAATTGAATTTTTAAACATCCCTTCAATGATTTTAAATTCCAATTGACCCCACTTAATTTTCTAATCAATAATTTTCTAATCAATTAATTCACTTAAGAATTTTGCCAAAATTATTAGGCTGCTTTTGGCTGTTGCAAGCATTGGTCAAATTGCGACATAGAAACGTATATTTGTGTGCATTCATTGTATAGCTTCTTTAACAAGTTGTTGGATGGGCTACCCCATTAATGCTTACTACAACTACCAAAAACAGCCAGACAAATTTAAGAAATCTTTTGTACAAAAGTTGAGAAAATAATTGAAGAAGAAATGTTCATCAGATCACTAACAACATCTCTCCTTCAAATATTTTGTAATATCATTCTTAATTTCAAAGTTATCGATAAAAGTATCATTGTTCCAGACGACAATTTCTAAAGGAAATATCTTACCCTCCAGCAGGTCAGCCTTCTCTTTGTGCTTACGGCATTTCCTCTTTGTGCTTCAGATCCCTACTAACAACTCTTCTTCAAATATTTTGTAATATCATTCTTAATTACAAAGTTATCAATAAAAGCATCATTATTCCAGACGACAATTTCTTGAGGAAATATCTTACCCTCCAACAGGTCAGCCTTCTCTTTGTGCTTACGGCATTTCCTCTTTGTGCTTCAGATCCCTACTAACAACTCTTCTTCAAATATTTTGTAATATCATTCTTAATTACAAAGTTATCAATAAAAGCATCATTATTCCAGACGACAATTTCTTGAGGAAATATCTCACCCTCCAGCAGGTCAGCCTTCTCCTTGTGCTTGAGTTCTATATTCCCCCTTTCCTCTCTGTGTTCAGCATGGATTACAAACTCCGTCATTCCTAGATCCTCGCAGACCACGTTCTGGGTCTTGTTGTTGACCAGCGAGCTTCGCAAGAGCTGTAGTATAAATATATAAAATAATATAAAATAGTCACTTATAAAGCGCTATTTCCATTAATCAATCATTTTGCAAAATAATTTTCAGGAAATATGTACCACCCTTGATCTATTGCTGGTAGCTATTTCACAAAGTATGGAAAACTATAACTCTGCTTTGTCAGAATTTTCATGAAAACATAGGCCACCCTCAACCCATGAAAGTTGTTATTACTAAAAAGTGTCCCAAATTACTGAGCAATTTACTGTAAAGAAAACTTGTGAAGAACTGAATACTTACCGAGAGATGTCCCTCGTGATGGTCGGGGAAATGTTTAAAGAGGTATTCTGACGCCACCAACTGACACACCGTATCTCCCAAGAACTCCAGCCGCTGGTTATGACCCCTGGTGGCACAACAGGGAATTAGAATAAACACACAATGAAATGCTTAAAGAGGTATTCTGACGCCACCAACTGACACACCATATCTCCCAAGAACTCCAGCCTCTGGTTATGACCCCTGGTGGCACAACAGGGAATTAGAATAAACACACAATGAAATGTTTAAAGAGGTATTCTGACGCCACCAACTGACACACCGTATCTCCCAAGAACTCCAGCCGCTGGTTATGACCCCTGGTGACAAAACAGGGAATTAAAATAAATACACAATGAAATGTTGACAGGTATTCTGACGTCAGCAACTGACACACCGTATCTCCCAAGAACTCCAGCCTCTGGTTATGACCCCTGGTGGCAAAACAGAGAATTAGAATAAATACACAATGAAATGCTTAAAGAGGTATTCTGAAGCCACCAACTGACACACCGTATCTCCCAAGAACTCCAGCCGCTGGTTATGACCCCTGGTGGCAAAACAGGGAATTAAAATAAATAAAATGAATCCAAAAACATGAAACTGCAGTGGCTTTAGGCTTTAAACAGAGAACTAACCAAGCTTCATAAAACCAGTTTGAGCTAGACACCACTTCCCAGAAATACAGTTTTGGCATATTCATTTGTTGCGTTAATTCACTGGCTCAATATGGCCAACTTTGCGCCAGTCAATACTGTAAAACCCATTATTATCACGCTCCTTTTAATTCCACTCATTACGCGCTAAGTGATGATAACGCGCATATTACTGGTGCTGATATACTTTCAAAGTGGCATATCAATGCCCAATCTAGCGGTGATACAGTTGATACGTGTAATTAAATGGCCGCGATCAGATTCAGACGGCAGTTGCGTGAATAAAAATGTGCGTAGTAATAAAGGGTTTTACAGTACTCCGGGGCTGTATCTCCGGGCTTGTACAATTCCGAAATTATAGACCATTTTTTCAGTCTTTGTGGGTATAGAAATTTGAACCCCTGCAACAGCTGATGACATATACGGCCATAAATTTCAACCCTTTTTGGCTCTTACAAGCCTGGAAAAGATTCCGGGCCCATACAAGTCCCAGAAAATTTGGAGGCTCATCTGAGCTAGGAACTTCACATTTATTTCACCAGTTGAATAAAGAACTCTGTTAGAGTAAGACAACCACTATCGTAGAATGACTAAGTAGTGCCATTTATCTACCATTGCTGGTACTGCACCACACTGGTTGGTCAACTTATATAATGGGAATGATAACTTTTCTGGGACTAGGAGCCTAGTCTAATCATGTGTGTACTCCAGAAGCAAATGGTTTAATCCATTAATACTGGCAGCGGCTAAATAGCCTGACAATTAGGATGAAATCTTGCAGGCAAAAGCTAAGAAATGAAAATATTTGAAGGAAAAATGTTATTCAGAACATAAGAAACAACTCTCCTTCAAATATTTTGCAAAATATTTCTGAATTCCATAGTTATTATCAAAAACACCATAGATCCAGACGACAATATCTAGAGGAACCCCTAAGCATTAGAAATGATAAAAGTACTTACAGAGTAAGGTTATTGTATCCAACATTCCTCAGCGTGAATGCTCTCGCTAGAAGTCGGATGTGGTTGAACTGAATGCCTGTTGCATCTTCAAACTTCAACAGTTTCTAGAAACAATAAAAAAAGAACAATCATGAATAATATTGTTGAACTTTGAAATGTTCATTATTAGTTTTACTGTTAATTTCATGCATACTTCTGCCATGATAATTCGTAACCCAATCTTAATGCTCTCAGTAGCCATACGTAGCCTGACAATTTTGATGTAATCTTGTGGTGAAAGGCACAGTTAGGAATATATTTGATGGAGAAATGTTAATCAGAACATTACCAACAACAACTCTCCTTCAAATATTTTGAAAAAACATTGTCAATTCCAAAGTTATCTTACAAAGTGTCATAGATCCAGACGACAATTACTGAAGAAACTCTTATTTTAAGCATTAATGCCTGCAACAACCAAAATACACTTGACCTTTTGTGATCTGTCTGAAAAAATACAACACAAATGTGAGCAATCTTGCTTGTTTGCATTGTTGGCAATGGACAAACTTTACAATGGGACCTAATGAGCAAAAATCAACACTTTGAGGATTTGTATGTTTATACATACACGACTTAGTGCTCCTAAGATGTTTGCCAAGTTTGGATGTGAAACACAAACTTTTGTGACAAAAAAGAGAAAAAAAAACGGTCAGCCAAGCTTGGGTCAGATAGACTATAGACAGTTAGCTGGAGTTAGGGATGTCATCGATAGTCGACAAATCGATAAATCGTCATTTTCACTTTGTCAATCAAATCGTAATGTTCGTTATCAAATCGAAATAATCAATATTCTCTACCCCAATAATGCCGTATGATTATTAATAAAAAATATACTTTTCCCGGACATTTTCCTGTTAAACTAACGCAATGTAAAACTGACTAAATATTAAAGTATTTTCTATGACTTTCGTAAGAGAAATTGAAAGGAATGGTGTACTTTACTCAGGCATATGGCCAAGACACGGGGTATCGAAGCGAATGGAATGGAAAGAGTATAGCAATTAATCGAATTGAAAAAAAGGGATATCAAGGACATCCCTACCTGTAGTGCTGGACTGGACTCGACCCAGTGTCTGTCACCATTGGCTTCCTCCTCCTGCAGCGGGTGCGGCGGCAGATTCTTCCAGATGTACAGTAAATTGGGATCATCGAACAGAGCGTCTCCAAAGATTCTGTCTGCCTCCTGAATACCACCATCCAAAAACAGTGCACCTGGTGATGAAAACAACAACCATTTTCACCATCTTATTAACAAAGTTACACTCAGACTATACTAACTTAGGCCTAAAAAAAGAAATTGTTTGTTTCCTGCAACAGTCCAAAAAAAATAGGGTAGGTAGGTCGGTAAATTTTCTTTTTTTTGCATTATTTTTTTGGTCAAAAATGTGTGTATTATGCATGTTTTACATTGATTGGGAGTTGGGAGGGCGGAAAAAACTTTAGGGTAGGGATTCTTTTGAATAAAAACTTGTTAGGGAAGGGTTACAGGAAACAAACAACTTTTTAGGCCTTACCCTTATGGTCAGGTACTAATCTGATACACATTGCTAGTGCAAATAAAGTAAAGAAACCCCTTTTAGGTGTTACCATTGATACAAATCAGAAGAGAATTAATCCATTTACACTCATGAGTTCCTCTAGAAAGAATTGTCTGCTACTCCCATACTTTTGAAAATAACTTTGGAATAAAATGATAGTTCATTGGAATTGTTATTTGGTTTCTGATTAACACTTCTCCTTCAAACATTTTCCAAAAATGCTTTTGTTAAAGAAGTATTTCCAAGATCATCTGGCCTTTTTTGGCCCCCACCTGAGTGTGAATGGGTTAAAGTGCTGGGGTGGGGAGGTGGGCCAAAGGTTTTCCAGTGTATGATTTGTTGGAGTTCCTTACTGCTAATGACATGAGTCCGTCTGAGTTAACAAACGGGAGTTCCTCTACACAAAAATGAATAGATTGTCATGTTTGCCCGGCATGCGATCGCTAAAATTGCAACAGGTGGAGTGGTCAGGTGGCTCCATCTGGATTTATTCTGCCAAATTAATCCAAGCGGTTTGATGCATAGTAGGAAATCTTAATTTTCTTAAAATTAGCAATTTTTGCTTCAGAAATTTCACTCATAAATAGCCAACTGCATTTGTGCGGAGACGTACATGTAGTAATTAGGTCAAATTTATATGTATTTAAACCTTACACAATATGCTATAATACTGTAATTTCGATACAATACTTTTTTCCATTCAATATCCATATTTGTTATTGTATCAAGTGCTGGTATATATCCCTAATAGATACCTACCCATTAAAGCTTCAAAGCAGTTGGCCATGGCATGTTTCATATCCGACTCATGGCACAGATCAGGACCGTGGGCGTAGAGCATGAAGTCCTGCATGTGAAGTTTCTGTGGAAAGAAAAGCAAGAGCAAAACATGAACTCCCTGCAGATCATCTCCTGATTACGGAAAGAAATGGTACGGTTCGGTATCGGTACAGCATGAAGTCCTGCATGTACAGTTTCTGTGTAAAGAAAAGCAAAAACAAAACATAAACACCCTGCTGACCATTGCTTTTTTAAGGATGGATGTCTTTAAAAGCGAAATGGTATGGTTCGGTATTGGTACCAATAAAATGGTACAGTTTTTTAACTTTACTGTTAATGGAACTTTATTGCATTATTACCTTATAAATTCTGTTGTGATGGTCAAGTTTATGATCCTAGACAATCCCTAGTAAATGATAACTTCATAGTGGTTAGTATCATTAAGAGTACCTTTAAGGAAATGAAACAGTACAATATGGTACTTTTTTAAACTAATTTGAAACTAATAATTGCACCCCCTTTTTTCCTGAAAAATGTTGAAAGGAGTAAGTCAGCGGACATTACTTTCTGGCCTGCTGAACCTCCCCCCGCAAACACTGTGTGCATATTCAGATGAATATGGTATATTTACCTTGGCTAGGACGGAGAGATGCTGATTCTGTACGATGGCGGCTCTGTAGGTCGCCAGGCCTCCCTCCTCCAGCTCCGGAAACATGAAGAAAAGATGGATGCTGAAAAACAGACAATGGCAAATAAAGGTTGAAGGTCAGAGGTCAACGGCAGCTCTGTAGGTCAACAATTTAGCCTAAGTGCCGTAGCTCGAAATCATGCCATAGCATGAGTGTGAGATAACCTAGAAACAGTGATGAAATCCATACAAGGACCCAGAAAGTTCTTGTGATGCCACGCGTGTGCACCTTCCGGTTTGGTATGTAGCTTAAGTAACGACCGATTTCATTGGTTTCCAATGACGCAATATAACAAAACTACCTCTACTGGATGAAATGTGAATTCATGAACGTGCATGAATGAACGTCACTGTGTACTCTCATCTAGCTTCTCTAACCCTTGAAGCCATGCCTCCTCCACAACCCAGTCTTTCACAATACTGTGTATTGGAATCAAAATTTTGATTTTCATCATTTTTTCTGCCATAATGCGGCTGAGTTTTGACTAACCAGTTGTAATTGGTGGAAGAAATCGGAGTACCCAGTAAAAAGCACCACCTAACCTCAAGTCACTGGCAACATCCTCACTTGCCCCAGCTGGGATTCGAACACAGGCAGTGGTGAGAGACAGCTAGCAGTCATTGGCAGCGCCTTAGACCACACGGCCATGTACTTGATTAGTTGCCTTTGTTAAACCAAGGAGGCTGATGAAAACTAGAAGTTCTTGAAATTGACATTTTAGGAAATTACTCAAAGAAATTGGGTGTCCTGAGGGATGATTTTTGAGGGTTAGAGTGTCCAAATGACACTCAGATGTCCTGCTGGCTATGACTATGCTCTGTTGTACGCTCATGCAAAAGTGTGACGGTTGGAAACCCCTGTCAGTTTATCTATAGTAATTACCTAGAAAGAAACTCCACCACAGCATCTCCCAGGAATTCCAGCCTCTCATTGTGGTTGATCTCAGAATTAATCACGTTCTGGCATCCCATGCGAGACATGATGTTGATCAGTGTGTTGATACCTGTGAATATAAATATGCAGATTAACATAGGTAAAAAGAATATCAATCAAAAATGAATAGGGGACTTGCAATGATACAAGGTAAAAAACGACATTGTCATTGGCTGATTTGGAGTTAGGAATTTCATTCCTACTGCAATGGAATTTCAAGAAAGAGAGCACACAAAATATACTATACGCTATTGCCAATAAACAGCATCTGATTACATGTTATTCAAAAGTACCTGATATATTCATATATTAGACAATAAAACAATACAATTTATCATATATGTTCTAACAAACTGATGCAAGTGTATTACTTTGTAGTTATAAGCCTGGTCACTAAATAGTAGAACAAGATAGACGCCAGTGGCGTCAAGAGGTTGATTCCATGTATGTCTTTTTGTAGTTAATCATTTGCAATTTTTTGTTTTTTTAATATTTTGCTATTTTGAAATTTTTCTGATTTTTGTGTTTTTTCGTTAGTGGTTACAGACTGATACACACTTGTAATGCTGCTGATGATACTTACAGACTTTTTAATCAAAAACCAAGTTTGTGAATAGACATTAATATCAGTTTGGAGCACTATAAAACATTTTCCTTTTTTATGAAATTCTTTATCTTTTTATCATACCTAATAGTGCCAAAAAATACATCTGAAACACATATCTTTCAAATTTTTCATAAGATTTCTATCTAAAACCCTCCCTCAAATATTTTCCAAAACTATAACCCACTTCTAGCTATCCAGAAACTTTGACAAACTCACCACCCACCATCACCTATCCAGTAGATCACCAAACATGAACGGGAAAAGCCCACATCCTGCACTGCAAATGACAGTCAACAAAACCCCACCAATAGCATGCTTGCCACAACTTACTTAATGCTGCCTGAAGAACTTAAGTCCGTGACTTACCGTTACATGAAAATGGCCAAACACTGCCAGAATGCAAACATGCACAGGGATCAACCTTATGGTCCCTTAAAGGGCATATGCCCCTGAACCATGTGATTTTGCTACCAGATGATGAATTATAGGAGCCAAGTTTGTGAACGGACATTAAATATCAGCTTAAAGCATTTTAAAAACTTTTCCTTTTTTTGAAATTCTTTATCTTTTCATCATACCTAATAGTGCCAAAAAATACAGCTGAAACACAAACCTTTCAAACTTTTCCCTGGGAGCATGCCCCAAGATCCCCAAACCTGGACAATGCACCCCTGGCAAAACCATACCGTCGTGGTGGCCGCACAGGAATTTAATAGCCCCTAAACTTAAAATCCTGGGAGCCAAATCTGCTCCTGTCTGAAAATGTTAAAGTCAATCACTGATGCATGTAACAAACTGACTGGCTGCCTGCAAATAACACCACATCAAAATCAAACATGTTGCCAACAGCCAAAAATCCACTCCCCCTTAACAGAGGCTTGTGACTCTCCCCCACAACACAAAATGTTAACACATAAGCTAAGTATATACAACAAAGCCCATGCATTAAAATAAGTGCCGGCTCTCAAATATTAAAAAAGACCAACAGTTAAACAGCGAATAAAAAATTTCATCATAACCTAAAATTCAGCACGCATAAATAAAATGCAACTTTTGACAAACTAAACTAATCACTAAGCCTATCCGCCAAATATAAACATGAACATTTTAACACACATACTTCAGAAAAAGAGAGCGATGGGGGGCGGGGTTAAAAATTTGACATCTGACATATCATCAAAGTAACACAAAACATTTACATGAAGATGGCCAAACACTGCCTAAAAGCAAACATGAACAGGGATCAACCTTATGTACCCTTTAGGGGCATATGCCCCTGGTTCATGTGATATTGCAACCAGATGAAAAAATATACGAGCCAACTTTGTGAAAGGACATTAAATATATGTTTGGAGCATTTTAAAACATTTTCCTTTTTCCTTAAATTCTTTATCTTTCTATCATACCTAATAGTGCCAAAAAATACATCTGAAACACATATCCTACAATTTTTTCATAAGAATTCTATCTAAAACCCTCCCCCAAATATTTCCCAAAATTATAACCCACTTCTAGCTATCCAAGAAACTATGACAAACCCACCATCACTCATCCAGTAGATCACCAAACATGAATGGGAAAAGCCCACATCCTGCACTGCAAATGAGAGTCAACAAAACCCCACCAATAGCATGCTTGCCACAACTTACCTGCTGCTGCCTGAAGAACATTAGTCCGTGACTTACCTTTACATGAAAATGACCAAACACTGCCTGAGTGCAAACATGCACAAGGATCAACCTTATGGTCCCTTAAGGGGCATATGTTCCTGGATTATGTGATTTTGCTACCTGATGATGAACTATAAGAGCCAAGCTTGTGAATGGACATTAAATATCAGCTTAGAACATTTTAAAAAAAAATCAACTTTCTTGAACTTCTTTATCTTTTTATCATACCTAATAGTGCCAATAAATACATCAGAAACACAAACTATTCAATTTTTTCCCTGGAAAAATGCTCCAAAACCCCCAAACCTGGACAGTTAAAACATTTCCCTTCCACTGAAATTCTTTATCTTTTTATCATACCTAATAGTGCCAAAAAATACAACTGAAACACATATCCCTCAATTTTTTCAAAAGAATTCTATCTAAAACCCTCCCTCAAATATTTTCGAAAACTATAACCCACTCCTAGCTATCCAAGAAACTATGGCAAACTCACCACCACTAATCCAGTAGATCACCAAACATGAATGGGAAAAGCCTACAACCAGCACTGCAAATGACAGCCAACAAAACCCCACCAGCAGCATGCTTGCCACAACTAATATGCTGCTGCCTGAAGAACTTTAGTCCGTGACTTACCTTTACATGAAAATGGCCAAACACTGCCTGAATGCAAACATGCACAAATATCAACCATATGGCCCCTTAAGGGACATATGCCCCTGGCCATGATCTTCCGCCACTAAAGCAGGTCCAGCACTACCAGAAACCCAATATGCATGCAATAACTTTGTACTTAAACCTAAAATAGACTGATACACACTTGTAATGCTGCTAATGATACTTACAGACTTTTTAATCAAAAACCAAGTTTGTGAATAGACATTAATATCAGTTTGGAGCAATTTAAAACAATTTCCTTTTATTTGAACTTCTTTATCTTTTTATCACACCTAATAGTGCCAAAAAATACATCTGAAACACATATCTTCCAAACTTTTCATAAGATTTCTATCTAAATCCGCACTTAAAAAAACTTCCCTATTTTTGAATTTCTTTATCTTTTTATCACACCTAATAGTGCCAAGAAATACAACTATAAGAGCCAGTTTGTGAATGTACATTAAATATCAGTCTAGAACAATTTCAAAAAAAATTCCCATTCTTTGAACTTCTTTATCTTTCTATCATACCTAATAGTGTTAAAAAATACATCAGAAACACAAACTTTGTAATTTTCCCTTTATTTTGATCAGTATTTTCGTTTGTTTTGCATCTTGGGCGATACAAATGCAGGGAGATGCTGCTTGGGCCCGAGCACTGGGTTGAAGGGGTATGGGACCGGCATCGGCATCAAAGGGTAGAAGCCTGCATACTTCAGGTCTGCTACTTCACCTACACCATGCAACCTGAAAAAATAATCATACATACCATCAAAGCAACACAAAAATATCAACACAAAACATATCTCACCAAATGCAATCTTATATTATCACACCGACACAATATCTTCTTTAAACAGTAATTGTTTTGTTTGAGGGACAGTGAAGATTTGCATGGTTTCTATATTTTGTGTATGTGTTTTTATAAAATTGTATATTGAGTGATAGTTTTGTATTGATACTTTTGTATTTATTTCAATTTAATGTATGCTTACTATTTTGGGTTGTCAGGTAAATCAAGTTCCTATGATGCTCTTTGGTGTAGATGCAGTATGATGTCGAAGCCAGTTTCTATGACAGTACACACTTTTCCTGTCACCCAAAACAATTAAAATCATATCTTTATCTAAAATACAACAACAGTGAGAACGGAAGGGATGGCAGGGTTAAAGGTCTGCTAACTTCAGGACTGCATACTACACTCATGGTGAGAAGGGTATATATACTGACTGCTGAAATCGCGATAAAAATATTTACTACTTCCGTTTTTTTTCAAAGTTGTTTTTTTACGATTGTGGGGAACAAAAAAAATCCACAAATGGGCAGGATGGATTATTTAGAGTCATACATACCATCAAAGCAACACAAAAATATCAACACAAAACATATCTCACCAAATGCAATCTTATATTATCACACCGACACAATATCTTCTTTAAACAGTAATTGTTTTGTTTGAGGGACAGTGAAGATTTGCATGGTTTCTATATTTTGTGGATGTGTTTTTATAAAATTGTATATTGAGTGATACTTTTGTATTGATACTTTTGTATTTATTTCAATTTAATGTATGCTTACTATTTTGGGTTGTCAGGTGAATCAAGTTCCTATGATGCTCTTTGGTGTAGATGCAGTATGATGTCGAAGCCAGTTTCTATGAGTGCTGCCTGCAGTTATGTCCCTTGACACCCTTCTCACCATGAGTGAAAATGCAATCCTGAAGTATGCAGACCATTAACCCTGCCATCCCATGCATTCGCATTACATGCTCTTTGGGCTTATAAGTTTGTGACCAATAAATTATAACAGTACACACTTTTCCTGTCACCCAAAACAATTAAAATCATATCTTTATCTAAAATACAACAACAGTGAGAACGGAAGGGATGGCAGGATTAAAGGTCTGCTAACTTCAGGACTGCATACTACACTCATGGTGAGAAGGGTATATATACTGACTGCTGAAATCGCGATAAAAATATTTACTACTTCCGTTTTTTTCAAAGTTGTTTTCTTACGATTGTGGGGATCAAAGAAAATCCACAAATGGGCAGGATGGATTATTTAGAGTCTGTTTTCTTGAAGTTGAAACTTTTTTTCCGGTTTTAGTGGCGAAATTAATAAGTAAATTTAGAATTTCGCCAGGGTTCCTAAATCAACATTCCAAAAAGCCGTTTTTGCCGTTTTTTTCCGAAGTCGCCATTTTTTTTCAAAAATTACAAATATAAGCAACAAGTTATGATAATAGGGTAAAAGCCCTATTTGTTGCGAACACTTTGATGGGCCATTTGTAAATTTTGACCCAGAAACGGCGACGTGACAATTTATTGAAAAAAGTATGTTTTTTGTGTGAAATGCACACAATGCATATCAATGCCCTAATCTCGCTATATCAAAAAAATCAACTTCCGGTTGTAGCGAAAAGCTATTTTTTCGCTTCCAACCTGAAGTTGAATTAAAAAAATGATTGAATCAGATAGATGAGGATCTCATCTATCCAGGTAGGTAGTCATATTGTGATCGGGGGGAGATAGCTTGATGAAATTGACAGGAATCGGCGAGGTACCATTGAGAATGTACTAATCGCCGTGGTCAACACGCCACCATCGATGCGTGTTGACAAATATCTCAAAATATTTTCGATTTTCCGAAACCAAAAGAATTAATCTTAATAATATAGATACTTGGCTTGTTAATTCTTTTGGTTTCAGAATTTTAGAGTTAGAGATGGCCACAAACGAAAGCTTTGAAATCGGGGTGCAAATTTCGTCAAACCCGACCCATCGCCATGTTCACGCCACCATCGATGCGTGTTGACAAATATCTCAAAATATTTTCGATTTTCCGAATCCAAAAGAATTAATCTTAATAATATAGATACTTGGCTTGTTAATTCTTTTGGTTTCAGAATTTTAGAGTTAGAGATGGCCACAAACGAAAGCTTTGAAATCGGGGTGCAAATTTCGGCAAAACCGATATTCAAAATGGCGGAGGGTAACCTAGCCAATGTAAAAAATACGTGAATGAACACGTAAGTAAAATAGTACAAAGAGAAATACAAATAGCCGCTCATTGGTTAATAAACCGCGGGAAAGAGTACCACGTGGTGTGACGGTGAGGCAGTGAGACCGCTCATTGGATAATTCACCAGAGACAAACCACGTGGTGCTGTCACGTGATTAGCCGATCGCAGAAAAGTATGTTTTTTGTGTGAAATGCACACAATGCATATCAATGCCCTAATCTCGCTATATCAAAAAAATCAACTTCCGGTTGTAGCGAAAAGCTATTTTTTCGCTTCCAACCTGAAGTTGAATTAAAAAAATGATTGAATCAGATAGATGAGGATCTCATCTATCCAGGTAGGTAGTCATATTGTGATCGGGGGGAGATAGCTTGATGAAATTGACAGGAATCGGCGAGGTACCATTGAGAATGTACAAATCGCCGTGGTCAACACGCCACCATCGATGCGTGTTGACAAATATCTCAAAATATTTTCGATTTTCCGAAACCAAAAGAATTAATCTTAATAATATAGATACTTGGCTTGTTAATTCTTTTGGTTTCAGAATTTTAGAGTTAGAGATGGCCACAAACGAAAGCTTTGAAATCGGGGTGCAAATTTCGTCAAACCCGACCCATCGCCATGTTCACGCCACCATCGATGCGTGTTGACAAATATCTCAAAATATTTTCGATTTTCCGAAACCAAAAGAATTAATCTTAATAATATAGATACTTGGCTTGTTAATTCTTTTGGTTTCAGAATTTTAGAGTTAGAGATGGCCACAAACGAAAGCTTTGAAATCGGGGTGCAAATTTCGGCAAAACCGATATTCAAAATGGCGGAGGGTAACCTAGCCAATGTAAGAAATACGTGAATGAACACGTAAGTAAAATAGTACAAAAAGAAATACAAATAGCCGCTCATTGGTTAATAAACCGCGGGAAAGAGTACCACGTGGTGTGACCGCTCACAAAACCTGAATTTTAAACCTGAAGACCAAAAGTAAATTTGGCTGTCTTTTATTATACATTTACAAGTATTATGTTATGGGCTGAATAGTATGTCCACTTTACATTACATTCTGTGTCTGATGCGTTTGTGAGTATCAGGTCAATTAAAGTGTGATGCTTTGTAGTATTTTTTTCTACGACTTGTTGTAACTGAAATGCATATTGTATGATGTTCACCAAACCAAAAATTATTTTTTATCTGTGTCAGGATATGATACTTTGATTTCGATATTCGAAAATGATTTACAATACGATAGTGAGTGGTTTTGCAAAGATAACAAGCGGTGAGACCGCTCATTGGATAATTCACCAGAGACAAACCACGTGGTGCTGTCACGTGATTAGCCGATCGCATTAAATATGCAGAAAACCCACGCATGCGCATCCACCCACGCATGCGCATCCAACGGCCGCCCCACCAGACCAGACTACAGAATCGTATTGGAGTGAAGAAAACGTAATGTATAAACACGTAAAATTCCACCAAAAAAAAACTAGGCAACCCACAGAAACAATGAAACAAACTCTATAAACTACACACCCAACTCTAACAGAAACATTAAACAAAACGACCCCACCACACCCCACTCTCCAGATCATTCGCCTAGAATTTTCCAAAAATGCCATGTAAGACAACATAGGGAAAATGCATCAACCAGCACCCAGGACCCCCCCCCGGGAATGCAAGACAACAAAAGCGAACTGAATATAGGTTGTTGTTTGTACAACAACCTCTAAAAAGTAGTTAATACATTCTGCTAGCTCTACTAGTTTGGGTATTGTAAAACTGGGAGATGGGAAACATAAGGGTTGAAGAAACAAATTTAAAAGGTCTATGTAAAGTGAGCAGCTATTGTGCAACATAAAAGCATGCATGAGTTTATATTTCACAAATACACAAAATGGGGATGGAAAACATGGAACTTCAGATGTGTAAAACAAAAGAACCTATGATTGTGTTTCAGTATTTGTTACTCTGTCGCAAAACTATATTGACAGGAATATAAAACAAGAGAGACATGCAATGTCTGTGAGAGGACTAAGATGGGTTAACGGAGCCTAATTTATTGTCTTTTGAATTTTAAACCTGAAGACCAAAAGTAAATTTGGCTGTCTTTTATTATACATTTACAAGTATTATGTTATGGGCTGAATAGTATGTCCACTTTACATTACATTCTGTGTCTGATGCGTTTGTGAGTATCAGGTCAATTAAAGTGTGATGCTTTGTAGTATTTTTTTCTACGACTTGTTGTAACTGAAATGCATATTGTATGATGTTCACCAAACCAAAAATTATTTTTTATCTGTGTCAGGATATGATACTTTGATTTCGATATTCGAAAATGATTTACAATACGATAGTGAGTGGTTTTGCAAAGATAACAATCATTATAAACTTATACTGCATTTGTAAGCGCAAAAGGCATAAATAGTTCAAAATTTGGATTGTGACTTACGCCATTAGTTTTATTATTTATTCAATAATATGATGCTTACTAGGGTTAATGAACGGTTTCGTTAAAAGATAACAGTAAGGCTGAATTGCTCATGTTCAAGAAGATAACAAACCATAACATAATGTTAACCCCAGTGTGAGAATTAAAGGACGGACACCATTTCAATCCCATGGAGGAAATTCCAGAGCAACTGGCAGCATATAGCGCACACACTCTAAGTACTGCTTTATTTAGGCTAGGTACCCATTTTGCAGCTGGGTGTATTGAAGCAATATGGAATATACTGTCTTGCCCAAGAACAGACCAAAGTGCCCGGAGCGGCCGGGAATTGAACCAGCGACCCTCGGATTACTAGTCCGAGACCAAACCAACTGAGCTACTATGTACCTTCAACAATTTCCATCTATCAAATAACTGTTATACTGACGATTATTTAACATCATTCTTCTGATTAAAGAAAATCATATAATAATATGTTTTTACCATTAGTAGATGACCTAGTGTTTTACACAATAGAAACCAATTGTGACTTCGTCTAGAATCTAATGATATCAGGTGTAGCACAGTGTTATTTCGCTACCAAGACTTAATACACAGTTCTGCCATTAGGTGGCAGTTATAGTCATCGATGCCCATGTCCAGCAGATCACATATTGCAACCTGGGAGTATCTCTCTGATTGCAACATATTCCATATCGCAACTAATGACCGATACAACAGCCATAGTAAAATATATATTCATGTTCATGCAGAACGCAAAACACATATTATCCAAATCATCAATGTGCGATTTTAATGTATGCAGGGCAATTTTGGCAGCCTATCTTGGTCTTGTCCAAATGACTACGTTCATGTTGTCTCAAGCACGTTTAAAGAATTTTTTTAATACTCTAGACAGAATCTTTTTCTAGAATAACAGTCACCAACAATTGATTTCTGCATAAGCTTGTGTAAAAAGCTATTATTAGCACAAACATAAGTTTTAAGAATCAGGCGTTGTCCATACTAACAAATAGATTAATGATAAGGACTACAAGGATTACCTTGAGTACAACAATCTTCTTTCTCATAATTCTTTTTTCTTATTTCATGATATAAATATTAAAATACTTATTTCTTAGTTTCCTTTATTTGCTGTATTTGATTTCATTTTCCTTTTTTTTTTCATTTTATTTTCCATTTTATTTCAATAAAAATGCATACTGAGTCAAGGCAGTAGCTTGCGGCTGAGTGCGTAAAGTCTATTCTTGTTAGTATAGACACTTCCACGTGGGAAGTTCACTTGCCAGTCCATCACTTGACAGTTGGGAGGGGCTACTTAGATCAAAGCCAATAGGATCCCGACATTGTGAACTCACCTTGAAATATCTTGAGATTTCACACGGGAGTTGCCGAAGCTGGTTATTTGGTTCTCTTCTCCCACTCTTAAGAAGAGTTGAGGAATTTACTGTGTTGGGAGAAGGGAACCACATCGTAAACAACATTGTAAAAAATAACGCCAGCTGCTGGCTGTGAACCATGCCGGATAAGGTTCAAGTAGTCCAGCAGAATATTGACTCAGAACTAGGCCTATCGAGTTCACACATTCAGGTAGACAAGGTCCAAAGTCCACTTGCCAAAGCGGCACATGGACTGCCCATCCTCCATCAATCTATCTGGGCCTTTCTCTAGATCAAGTAAGGGTGTTGGCTGCTACCACATAAAGAAATTAGCTCAGATCTTCTTCAATCACCTAGCTACTATTATACCCCTGTCTTGTAAATACATTTCAAGTTCCTTTACAGGTAGTGATAGAAATGAAGATTCCATCCCTTTTATTTAAAAATCAAGAATAAATGAGCTATGAAACCACCAGTGTTTAGGACTGGCTCTGTTGTGAAGACATGTAGTCCAGTGCCACTGAGATACGAAACTTGACACAGGGTAATAAAGATACCCCTGAAGGACATGGCTTGCGGGCTAGTTCCGATAAGGCCTATTGGCTTTAACCTCCTACATAACACTCTGGCTGGTCAAAGGTTGCCTGTTGTCAGTGTCTTAGCCAGCAGGGTGTCTGGGTGTCAGTTGGCTACCCAAACTACAGTAATGGAAGGATCCCTGCCCAAACCACAGGGGTATATAAAAGGAATAATGCTGAACTGGATGATGGAAAACAGTAGCCATTCAAGGTAAGCAACTATACATTTCAAGTTTGTGGCTTGGTCATCACATCACTACCTCCTTCCACCAAATTTGTTAGATATCAATCTCAAATAGGTTTTCTATAGTCACAAAGTCACTGGTATTCGTACAGGAAATAACATGATCTTACATCCTGTGATGACTAGTTTTGTTTAAAGTCTAAAAAATGGTTTGTTTGATGTGCTGTGCAGACGTTTGTCTTTTTCCTTGTGGTAATTTTTATATGTATATTAAAAAAAAAAAAAAAAAAATTTGAAGGGATTTTAAATCTCAATTAAAAAAATTGGGGCATATCAAATTTTGAATACATTTTTGTGCCCTAAAAACAGTGGGAAAAAAGGGACTGAGAAATTTAAAAAAAATTGTTTAGACCACGGCTGCAATTATCAAATGGTCAATGCCTGAGTCTTAAGCTCTTCATCCTGTTTGAACTTGATCAAGTCTTAAACTATAAATAAATTTAAGATATGAATAAATAGTTAAATTTAAGATATGAATAAATACTTAAAGTCATCAAAAATGATGTTTTCAATGAAGGTTAGCATGGCCATGTTGGTCTTATTTTACTGGCCAGAAGCCCATTTCTGAAATCTTTACTGGCCTGGGGTCAGCGGGCTCAACTAACCTGTACCCGATATCTAAATATGCCTCTCCAGCAGGGACTGTACCCGTTATCTAAAGAGGCCCCTCCAGGAGTACGCACACCTTATCACGGCAAGCACACCTTATCGACGGCAAACACATACATGATTTACGATGTTAAGACCATTGCGGCGACACAAAACTTCAAAGGGAACGATGAATATACAGATATGACAATTGGATAAGAAAAAGAAAACCAGCTGTAACAAGTTAACGCTGAAAAAAATTTACTTTTTGACTAGTAGATATCAATAAGCCAATATGCAACTATACACATTGACAAAAAAAATTCCGAAACTCACGATGATTTTTTTGCACAGCACACGCAACACGGAAATATCAAAACATAGCATCAACTGAAGAATCAGGAAAATGGATTATAATCTACTAAGAAATGCCGGAAATGGATTATAAACATTCAGTCAAAATATCTCGGAACGAGGACCAATAAGGGTATGTAAATTTTCACTTGAAGAAATAATTAGAAACACAAAATATTGACCGATCAGGTTTGCTTACCACTGAGTAAATAATAACTATCCAACTGACAGAATAAACAAAAAATGATATACATAGACTGTAAAATGCAAACAGAGCGTCTCAAGCTAGTAATGTAAAATAATTAAGCAAGTACAGTATATATTCCAAAATCGAACAACAGTGCATGTACAAGCGACTTCAAAACATAAAACTAGTATAAGCAACAAGTAAAGAATTCCGATCACCAGAAAGAAAGTAGGAGTTGGTATAAAGCAATGGCTAAGGGTTAAAGGATTATAGAGGTGAGGGAAACATAAGTTACAGTGCAACTACAAACGGCTCCGGGCGCTCTAGCACCTGAGCTACGTGCATGCTTCAATCATACTCGATGGGATTCCAACCCATGCCTCCCGAAAATGCCGACAACACAAACATTCCCATGATATTAACCACACAACCATAACCCTCAGATTCAATACCGCCCGCCATTGCTAATACGAACCCCCTTAGAACCAACACAGGCACACGATAACGGTGACAAACATGACCATAAATTACAAAGATAAAGCATGCACACGATAACTGAATGAACCATGACCATAAATTACACAGATAAAACATGATTTATAGAGATCAGTGCAACGCGGCAACACCAAAGTTCAAAGGAAGAAATAGAAATACAGATATGACAATCAGATAAGAGGTAAAAAAACCAAGAAAAACAGGTTAACAGAGAAATCTTTTTAATATTTTGACTAGTACATAACAATAAGCCAATATGAAATAATACACATGTACAAAATTTTTGACAAAATTCAAGACAACGAATAAAATACAAGGGCTGACTCAAAAACGATTAAAAGCCAATTAGTTGATAAAATCCAAGATGGCAGCGCCCATGAGTTCTTATGTCAAAATAGGTTGAATATGATTCCATAGAGAGGACTACATACTTAGTCCTCTCAAAAAATGTATCGACGCATAAATTTAAAATGTGAACATTTTGCATTTTTCAGTATGACGTACCTCTTTTCCGTGTGTGAATGTGGTGAATCTTGCGATCGCCGTACTCGAGTTGACGGATACCGCAGTTAGACAAGGAATTACGGGCGTGGTCCGGATTCGTCCCGAAGTTTACTCTGTACGAGGGATGGGTCAGAGCCAGCTAAAATCAGACAAATACTTACTATAAGACAATTTCCTAGTTTAGAATTTGGGATTTGGAATACTTTAAGTTTTCATCACTTCTTTTGCCATATTGCGATTAAGTCATGCCTAGCCAGTTGTAGGTTGTGGAGGAAACCTATGATATATTTTTTGATATTGCTAAGGATTTACACAATTAACACCAAAACTCTTTTAATCCATCTTAAAATAATTCAAAGTAATAGAATTTCAATAAAATTTAGCCTAAGATCAATTAATTATAATCATAATTATCAATAATCATAATCATTTATATTCATAATCAATAATAATTATAATCAATAATTTCTATGCGACTGTACCTATATTTTTTTTCGACTTATACTTGGAAAGATACTTTTAGTTTGGCCTTACCTGTATAAGGGATCTAAAAGTAATAGAATCTCAATAAAATTAATCCTAAAACCAACTAATAATTTCCATGCATCTTTATCTATAACTTTTCCACTTTTACTTTCATTATACTTTTTGTTACTAAATATACTTTTAATTTGTCCTTACTTGTTTAAGGGATCGTACCCTTATAAGGGATCTTACCTGTATAAGAGATCTGTCTTTAAATGTGTAGGCGATATTTCTTTCCAGTTCGTCGAGACATCGGTGAAATCTCAGATGCTGGACAAGGACTGGCAGCAGCATGGCATGCTGGGATAGCAACAATAGAGGATAAACAATAGGCACAATGCAATGATGCAAAATAACAGTGGGATTCTGCCAATTAGTGGATACAGTAATGCAATACAGTGGCCTAAATAATATTGATAATGATTGGCCAATATTATAAAATTTAGGCCTTCTTTAATAAATCAAAGTATAATAGAATGATTGGAAAAATGATTTACCATATTCATTCGAATAAGCGCACAGTGTGTGAGCAAGTAAGGAAAAAAATCGCTGGAAGGGGTATCGGCAATCTTCTTTTTAGTTGACCACCCAGAGCTTGAACCCTTTGCGCTCTTTTGTTACGCCATGTCTGATTGGACGCGTGAGCGATGGCAAACCAAGAACTGACTGGCTGGTGGAAGATCAAGACACCAAGTTTTCAAGCTCTGAAAAATAAGGCCATTAAAAAGTCTGTACCGGTACCAAATGTAAAGGTAAGGAAATATTTGCTCCCTGAGGAGAATCTCACCTGGCAGATATCGGAACGGATGCCTGTCCTGACCCATCCTTCACTGCTCATCTCAACCGTCACCTCACGCTTCATAGAACTGGAAATAGACAGCAAATACTATACATGAGGAGGGGTAGGAGGGGGGGGGGAGGCAGATATCAGAATGGATCCCAGTTCTGACCCATCCTTCACTGCTCATCTCAACCGTCACCTCACGCTTCATGGAACTGGAAATAGACAGCAAATACTATACATGAGGAGGGGTAGGGGGGGGGGGGGGAGGGAGGCATATATCAGAGCGGATCCCTGTCCGGACCCATCCTTCACTGCTCATCTCAACCGTCACCTCACGCTTCATAGAACTGGAAATATCACAAGTATCACATCTTTACCCTCATCAACTACATCATCATCATCATTACCCTCATCATCATCATTACCCTCATCAACTACATCATCATCATCATCACCATAATCATCACCACCCTCATTAACTTCATCATCATAACCCTCATAATCTTCAACATCACCATCATCATCATTACCCCCACCAATTTCATCTTTATCACCACCACAATCTTCATCATAACAATCATCATCACCATCATTTTCACCACTATCCTCAAATTAATTAATATTAACATCATATATTTTTACCATCACCATCATCGTTACTGCCACTATCACCATCCTAACCACCACTATCGTTATGATTATCATCACCTTCACCTCCTGCAGTTTCTCCTCCTTGAGAATGAGTTTCTGTTTGTCCCTAACCCTAACCCCCTCTTCCTCCACTCCCCTTTCCTTCCTCTCCTTCTCCTCCCCCCCCCCCCCCTCCCCTTCCCTCCCCTTTTACCCCTCCTTCTGCTTACCTTTTCATCCTCATCTCCTGTAGTTTCTCCTCCTTGAGTATGAGTTTCTGTTTGTCGGCGTAGGTGACCTTGGGTTTGTTGGAGAGGAGATGCTTGTATTTCACATACTGCTTCCACAGTTTCTGGTACCTGTTATCAGGTAAAAAAAAAAAAAAAAAAAATTAGTATTAACCCTTCCAATACCAAACAAGCATTTGTGGTAACATAACCTAAAGAACTATGCATGAATATAATCAAATTCATTTATAGAAGTCTGGTATGCCATTTATGCCAAATTATTTGAATATAAATCCTATGCTAGTATTGTACAACACGCTGACATGATAGCTTGTCATTCAACATCAAAACACAAGATTTAAACTGTGCACAAAAGGCAGCTGCCTCCTGAGTGCATTACTTTATATGCGCAAAATTAACACAGTATACAGTAAATTGGAAATTTATTTAGGTTACAAGGAAAACTTTAAGCATGAATTTATTAACGGAAATGAGTATTTTGTCTTACATAGGATCTCCTGCATAGCTGAGTGGAGCGGGGCGTATCCCGAAGTGGACGACCATCGGGTAGGTGAGGACATCTTGTTTCAACTGCTCACGATCCAGCTGGTCAACACGAACTGCGGCGGGGCGCTACGAGAAATAAAACAATGCACATGAAATTGATGGTAAGAACATCTTGCTTCAGCTGGTCAACACGAACTGCGGCGGGGCGCTACGAGATATTAAAAGATGCACATGGAAATAAAGGTAAAAGAATCCCGCTTCAACTGGTCAACACAAACTGCAGCTGGGAGCTAGAAATAAAAATATGCACATGAACTTGAAGGTAAGGACATATTGCTTGAGCTGGTCAACACAAACTGTGGCAGGACACTTTAACCCATTCATACCCGTATCAGCCAAAACTGCTACTAGTCAAGTAGATCTCCAGGTATGAAAGGGTTAAGGAATTAAAATACCCACATAAAATAAATAAGTAAAAGAAATGTGTATAATCTTGAACCATTGATGCTATCAGTTGCCAAAAGCAATCACAATAGGCTATGCAATGTAGTTGGTATAAGAATCCGAGGTAAATTAGTAGCTAAATCTAGACAGGCAGAACTTTTTGGATTGCTGTTTTGGACAGACATTTTTAAAATCCTGGCTAAGACCCTGACCTTGGACTCTTAAGTGCTATGGTCTGCAGATGGGCTTGACTTACCATGCCTGGTTTTGTCACCAGCATTCCGCGAACTTGATCCACCAGATTCTGCCACTCGTGTTTCTCATGCTTGAGAATTCCCCCGAGCTCCGACTCCTGGAGGACGGGCACCGCACTCTTCAGCAGGTAGTTGAGAACCTCATTCATGGAGAGCAGCTCCTTACCATTATCTATAAACGTAGAAGTAATTTAATTTCCTTAATACTGGTAACAAACACGGAAACATTCAGACAATGCAATATTCGGTACGTACCTGCTAACTATCTATTTACTGGGGACAAAGTAGCTCAGTTGGTTAGGTGTCGGACTAGTAATCAGAGGGTCGCTGGTTCAATTCCCGACAGGGGCACTTTGGTCTGTCCTTGGGCAAGACAGTTTATTCCATATTGCTTCTGGCTACCCAGCTGCAAAATGGGTACCTAGCATAAATAAGGCAGTGCTTAAAGCGTGTGCGCTATATGCTGCCAGTTGCTCTGGAATATCCCCCGGGGGATTGAAATGGTTTCCGTGTGTACAGTGCCTGCTAGGGGAGGAAGGTTGTGTGAGCGCTTCGGTGGATACAAGACTATAAACCGAATACCTTTACCTTTACTATATGGCAAATTGTTCCATGAGATGGAAGCAACTAAATTTCGTTAATACTGGTGACAAACAAGGAAACAATCTGACAAAGCACTTGATTGGATTGACCTAGAAAGAACAATGCAATATTCCACACAGTATCTTAACGGTACTGCTAACAGTACTTTATTACACTATTACCTTAAACATTTTGGTGTGAATAGTCATGTTTAGGATTCCTCGGTGATCCCTAATTCCCCATCAAATGATAACTTCACAATGGTTAGTATCATTAAAAGTACCCTTAAGGAATGAAACGCTACAATACGGTACTTTTAAAATGATAACAGTACCTCTTAAAGCTATCCAACCCTAAGTTCAATATACGGTACGTACCAGGTAACTGCCTGGCGAATCGTGGCATCAGGTGGAAGCGACTGCAGCTCCCGTCCTTCCCCTTCCAGTCCAGATCCACCAGCTCCAGCAGCTCGTGAAAGAGGTAATCCGTGAACAGGTCCAGGCTCTTGATGGTGAAGTTCTACAACAGAAATTGTCGTCTGGATCTATGATACTTTTGATTATAATTCTAAAATTGATAATGGTTTTACAAAATATTTGAAGGAGAGTTGTAGGTAATGTTCTGATTGACATTACTCCATCAAATGTTTTCCTGACTTAGCTTAAGAGTTTCGCTTGAAAATGTTGTCTGGATCTATGATACTTTTGACAATAACTTTGAAATTGATAATGGTTTTAGAAAGTATTTGAAGGAGAGTTACTCCATCAAATGTTTTCCTGGCTTAACCATTCCAGTGCTGAGGCTACTTTCGTCCAAAGCACAAGGACGCAAAGATTTTTGAAAATCATCCAAACCATGGCATGTTGGTAGTGAAAGAGGTAATTTGTGAACAGGTTCAGGCAAGTTCTACAACAATTAAAGAGTTCCTTCAGAAATTATTGTCTGGATCTATGATACTTTTGACAATAAATTTGAAATCTATAATGGATTTACAAAATATTTGAAGGGGAGTTAATCTGATTGACATTTCCCCTTTAAAGATTTTTCCAATGTAGCGTTTTCCTGCACGATTTCATGAAAATTGTCAGGCTGCTTTCTATGGGTTAATATAGGTACCGTTGTTAAGGAAAAATCAATAATGTTTCCAGTTTGCAAATCTAGGACACTAAAAATTAGCTGCAGGTTATGTAGAGGTATACTGTAGATTAGGAAATAAATCTGAGTGGTTTATCCAGCCGAACATTTCCGAGTGGGGTCAGTTCAGTAAAATGAAAATTTGATGTATTTTTCCTGTCATTAGAATATTAACCTTCAATATTGGCTTTTTGGAATAAAAAATCTTGGAAAAATGCAAAATCACAATTTCCGTTAATTTGCACCTGGGATTAATTTCCTATTCTACAGCAAATAAGACCAAATCCAAAATCACAAATTCAGTTAATTTGCACCTTGGATTAATTTCCTATTCTACAGTAACCAAGACCGAATCCAAAATCACAAATTCAGTTAATTTGCACCTCAGATTAGTTTCCTATTCTACAGCATATAAGAACAAATCCAAAATCACAAATTCAGTTAATTTGCACCTCGGATTAATTTCCTATTCTACAGTTAATAAGACCAAATCCAAAATCACACATTCGGTTAATTTGCACCAGGGATTAATTTCCTATTCTACAGTTAATAAGACCAAATCCAAAATCACAAATTTGCACCTCGGATTAATTTCCTATTCTACAGTAAATAAGACAACTTTACCTCTGGAGGTGTCTCCTCAAACCAATGAATTGTGTACTCTATGTTGAACCTAATAACCTTGCACACAGGCACCTGGAATAGGGAAAACATACCAACAATGTACAAACATACATCTACAATACAGTAAAACGTATCAATTTTCATCAATAAAGAACTTTTAATTTTGACTTATTTGGGGTAGTTACCAAATATTTTACTAACAAACCGTCTTCTAGGACATGGCTGAGTTTAAATTGCCTTTTTTAACACAAAAGTCTATTATAAGTAGTTGGTATAAGGATTTGAAGTAGCTGATTAGCTAATCTGGATAGGCAAAAATTTTGGAAATGTTGTTTTCGACAGGTATTTTAAAAATCCTTGCTAAGACTCTGTGTCAGATCATAAAACAATTTTAATTTTATCCTGAAAATAGGTGAAGTCCTAACACCTGGTGATATACTTACATTTTCCAACTTGTAGTGTGAAAATAGGGAGAATCCTTCAAAGATGTACTCATGACTGTCATGTTCAATGATGCTGGGGTTCTTGGTCTGAAAAAGGAGAGAGAGAGAGAAATAAATTCATAAAATAAAATACTTATCTAGAGATAGAATGCAACCTCATTTCAGTTCCTTCAATTTATGAAGTAAACTACAAAACATCTTATCTAAATTAAACATATTAAAATAGTATCAAATTGAGACCTATTTTTTAATTTTATTTTTTAAATATACCATATTCATCCAAATAAGTGCACTGACCCCTTATAACAGCAAAGCCTTTCCTTTTTTCCTTACCTATACATGCGGTACCCGTACAGATGGTATATAGTCCTTATCTTCTGGAGCTTGAACACTTTGCTCTATCATTTTTCCACCATATCAGTTAGTCCTTGGCACACCATAGCTCAGGTGCCCAATGGGACAAGGCGTAACAAAAGACAATAAAAAGCATCCAAGCTCAGGGTGATTATGGATTAGTTGCCACGATCGGCACCGCGCGTGGGTTGCGGCTAAACTGAAGACCGCCAAATACCCTTTTAAGTGAACTATTTCATAACTTGCTACACCCGGATGTAAACAGTATTTATAATTCATTTGAGTGTTTTAGCTTCTTACCAGGAAGTTGGTGAAGACCGCCAAATACCCTTTTAAGTGAACTATTTCATAACTTGCTACACCCGGATGTAAACAGTATTTATAATTCATTTGAGTGTTTTAGCTTCTTACCAGGAAGTTGGTGTGTGGTGACATGGTGATCTTGTAGTGGAAGAGCTTCTCAGCATTACTCTGGTTGGGATCACAGATCGGAATAGTCTGAAAGTAATACAATAACAAACATTTTATAGAATGCTTGTAAGATAACACAATCAAAACATTGTAACATGCTGGTTAATTTTAGGTTTTTCTATAGTCAATTTTTTGTTTATTCTTTATTGATTTATCTTTTTAATCTTTTATCTTTAAATTTCGTTTTTTCTTTATTTTTTCTATTTAGAGAGTACAATTACTACAATATATATCTATGTATACATCTTTATATATATTCTGTTGCATAAATGGTATATAAACATTGCTGGCCAAGTACACACCTTTTCTCCCGGATAAACATCATGGCGGATCCCTGTTTTCTGTGACCTCAGGCTGCATCGACAGAGAGGACCATCGTTCATCTGATGAAATAATCAAATACATGGAATTCACGAAAAAACTTAAGTGCTTTGAAATGTTTTGTTTATAAGCTATGATCCTACATATCGTGAATAAAGCATGATTTTGTGAAAATATTCTTAGGAAAAGAGTTGATTAAGTTCAAATATTGAAGTGCTTCTTTCAAGGTAGATCATGCCTGATTTGGTCAACCAATAGATGTTAGCAAGTTTGTTTGCTTTGAGATACAGCCCACAGCTACTAAATCTTTGAAAATTAGGTGATAGGGCTACTTAACCCCAAGTTTTAGTAACCCCATTGAGCTACAGAATCGTATTTTGGAACCTTCAATGAAAATAGATGCTTACTGTTGTTGATTCTTATGGAAACAGGTGGCAGAACTTCTACTTTGTGGGACTAGTAGTCCTCCATTTGTTTCAGGAATGCTAGTTTGTAGATCATAACCCAGGGCTCAACACTAATAGTGAACCGCTGGCCCCAGGCCAGTACAAATTCCCAAAAATGGCTTTGGGCCAGAAAAACAGAGTTTAACTGGTCCTACAGGGCCAGTAAACATTTAGGGACATTCTTGTTAACAAGTTTTCCCCAACATCAGACACATCAAATACCTGAAAATGTTATGAGAAAAATTTCTAAGACCAGTAAAATGTTTGCAGGACCAGTAGATCCTTGGTCATACTGTTCCTACGATACCAGTAACTTTATTATAGGGATTAAGTTAGCGGTGGAGAGCCGGGTGACGAATTAAGCTGAGCGCCTCAGACAGGTTGTCAGCAGGTCCGAAGCTTAAGTCGCCACAAGGCTCTCCATCGCTAACTTAATCACTATTATAGCATGATGAAAGAAATACACTTTTTTAATCACATTAACTTGATTGCATCACTAAAATCACTGTCTAGTTCTTTAAAAATGGTTTTAAAACTCTGAGGTGGAGCGCAAAATTCCAAACTCTCAACCCGGTCCTAGGACCGGGTTCCCAACCCGGATCAGTCTGCAGCATTATAGTCAATAATGAGCAGCTTTTTCTATGCCAGAATGCTATAAAAGTTAGCGTTGAGCCTATTATTCGAGTTTACTATCAATCATGCAAGCACTAATCACTTCAAATAAGCCTGCCATTTCTCACCTCTCCTGGTTCGTTAAACCACAGCTCCTCGTGGACTCTCTCCGGGTGTTTCTTCCTACGGTTGAGTTCATCGATCCACGTTGTATCGGGACTCGAGTCAGAGTCGTCCTCCGACTCAGAGTTAGAGTCAGAACTGCAGCTACTTTCAGAGTCTGAAAAATAGCAAAAGGACACTGAAAAAAAGTCAACTCAAAAGGAGTCAAGACTGTAAAATTGGTTACACTCAGAGTTAGTCGGAGCTACAGCTACTTTCAGAAACTGGAAAACTGCAAAAGGACAATGATAAAATATGTATTAGATATAGATTATATTAGGACAATTATTTTTCTTTAAAAAAATCTAATACTTAATGCTTCCATGAGAAAGTTATCGTCAAAATAATTAGGCTGATTTTGGCTATTACTGGCATGAAAGGGTTAACCCATTTATGTTTGTACCACCTAAACACATCCTGACTATCTTTGTCACCAGAGCAAATTTCAGAAAATATTTGATGGAGAAATGTTGGTCTCAGCCCAGGTCACTTATCTTCGTCAAATATTTTGGGAATTTATGCTGACTTCCAAAGCTATTTTCATTAGTATCATAGGTACAGACGACAATTGTTGAAGAGTTCTCCAGGCATGAAAGGGTTAAAAGTTCATCTTAAATTGTCGTCAAAATCTAACATATTTTTGGCAATAACTTTAGAAATGAGTATGCTTTTACTAAATATTTGAAGGAGAGTTGTTGATTGTACTCTCATTAAAATTCCTCCTTCAAATCGTTTCCTAATTGTTTTTGTTTGAAGATTTCTTTAAAATTGTCAGGAAACTTTTTGCTGCTGTGAGCATTAACCCTTCCAAAGTGCAAAGATGCAAAGATTTTTGTATAATATCTTATCCCTGTCTTGTTGGTATTCATTGGATAGCCCTTGCTGAATACTCTCAGATGAGTACCCATATGCCAGGGTTTCAGTCATTTTCCAGATTTTCTGCATCGTTTAGTATTGGCTTAATTAGCCACCAGCGGCATATGAGTTAATGGGTTTAAGAAGCTATAACATACCTGAATGTTTTCCATCCTTGTTTCCGGCGCCAGATTTATGGCTGCAGTTGGCATGGTGATGATGGTGAAGATGAACACTCGGCCGTCGGACGGGAAAATCGATTTTGGGTTTGTTCGCCCGGATTCTTGTTGACCGTTGAACCAACTCCCTCTCGGCCTTATCCTGCAAATCCAGCATCTTCTTCCCCGCCACCATGAAGCCCGTCTGAAACAAAACCAGCAGTCAGATATATTAATACCGTATTCATCCAATATAAGTGCAAGTTTAGCCGCACCCAAGGCGGGCGACATGAGTAGGGGTCCATACCGTTAAAATTATACGGTATGGTATGGTTCCGGTATTTTTTATACGGTTCCGGTATTCTAACGGTACCGATACTGGTTACTTTCTTTACTTTGTCGATGTTTTCGCAATTCTGTCGCACGCGTTAGTGCTTGGAAAAGTGTGGTGGGGCTGGACTAGCACCATGTAAAATACATAGCGTGGCCCTCTCCACACTATTCCAAGTACTACATTCCGCGCGTTAGTATCTATCGTAGTGCAGTTTCAATGGCGGCCGGCACTGGATGACGCGATCGTGATGTATTTTCCCGCCGATCCCGCGTCTCTGCACTCTTGCCTGCTATATCAGCAGCAAGGCGGCTTATTCATAGTACCGGTAAAAAATACCGGCTACTATTTATACGGTTTATTACCAGTATTTTCGGGCGGAGTATCGGTACCCTCACGGTACGGGTATACCGGTGTGGACCCCTAGACATGAGCTGCTGTGAAGCGCTAGCTAGCACTCAAACAATGCATATATATGTAAAACTAAGAGGAACTAACTCAACTGAATACATCCAATCTGTATGTGAACCAGTTGACCCTTATAAATCCTGCTGTGAAACCTACGGGCTAGGGATGTCTTCGATAGTCGACAAATCGATAAATCGACATTTTCACTTTGTCAATTAAATCGAATCGAATGGTTGGGTATCGAATCGAAATAATCGATATTTTCTATACCCCAATAATGACGTATGATTATTAATAAAAAATACATTTTCCCAGACATTTTTCTGTTAAAATAATGCAAAGTGAAACTCTGACTAAATATTTTGTATTTTTCTATGGCTTTTGTAAGAGAAATTGGAAGGAATGGTGTGCTTTACTCAGGCATATGGCCAAGACAGAGGGTATCCAACCAAAATAAAGGGATATCAATGATATCCCTATGAATAATTGTGCCCTACGAGCATGTTACGGCATATCGAAGCGAATCGAAAAATATATCAATTAATCGAATCGATAAAATTTCATATCAATGGCATCACTACTACAGGCACATTGGTTTCACTGCTGCGCATCACAACAATCGTTGTGGTTAGCAGGATAAGGGTTGATTTTTCATGGTCCTCTGTGGGTTTGTCCTTTTTTCGTCTGTACAGACAAACAAAGAGACATGAAAAGCTCAAGCATGACAAGAATTTTGTAAAATAATTATAGCGGCCCAAATTTACAGGGTGGTCAATATTTCCGAGAATTTACGGTACATCTTATTTCTTGACTTACCTCCTTATGGCGCGAGAAATAGAGATCCGCGGGCGAACATCTTATCCAGGCAGGAATAACTTCCTCCTCCTCCTTTTCCTCCTCCTCTTCTTTCTCCTCCTCATCCTCCTCTTTTATTTCCAATGGGATAAAATCAACATCTTCAGCCATTTTCTCCTCTTTTGTGGCGACATCATCTGCGGCTGAAGGTGATTTGTCCTCCTGTTTTATTCGTTGAGAATCTGGGCGTGGTCGTTTTCCTGGGCTTCTATCCCTTGTCTTACTCTCTCTAGTCGGTGACCTCCGATCGCGACCTCGAGGCCTCCTGTCAAAAACAACGGTGAATATGATGGCCTCTATGAACAGTATTCTGCATGGAATTGGAGGATCATTGGCTATACACACACGCACACACACATATATATATATATATATATATGGCAGTAAAGTAAAGGTATTTCCACCATATATATATATATATATATATATATATATATATATATATATATATATATATATATATATATATATATATATATATAAATATATATATATATATATATACACACATATATATATACATGTATACATCCACAATCAAACCTGTATTAAGAGACCACCCAAGGGAAGATCAAAATATGGTCTCTTAGGAGAGGTGGTCTCTTAATGGAGGGTCATTTAAACTATATTGTTATACCAGGGGAAATGAAAATGTGGTCTCTTAATAGAGGCGGTCGCTCCGGCAGGTTTGACTGCACATTGAGAAGAATATTTTGCAGGAAAGCTTAATTTTCCAATATCCAAATTCTGAAAGCAATTCAAATAATCTGTAAATACAAGCTTTGGAAAATAAATATGAAAGTAGACATTCTGAGTGGTTTTGACAAGAAAAATCACTCTACCATACAATAGACAATTAAATCGTTTTATTATAGCTATGTGTCCCTTTCAAGGGAGGGCCTACCCTGATAGCCCTATGGTCTAAGGCATTGCCACTCTCGCCACTGCCTAGGTTTGAATTTCGGCTGGGGCATGTGAGAAAGTTGCCAGCATGGTCTTAGCCAGCAGGGCGTCTGGGTGCCTTTTTGGACACCCAAACCCTTAAAAAGAACCCCTCAGGACACCCAATTTTTTTAGTGTGGAATTTCTAAAAATCTCAATCTCAAGCTTATGATTGAATTTTATTATTTAATGATATCATGCCTTATTTTGATGAATTTATACATGTTTATGGTTGAAATATGAGTATATTGTGATCCCCCTTCAAAATTTGGACGCCCCAAAATTTTACAACTGCCAATTTTAGGCACCCAGTTTCTAAATCCTGGCTAAGACACTGGTTGCCAGTGACTTGAGTTTAGGCAGTGTTTTTTCACCGGGAACTCTTGTTCCACCACTACCCACAACTGGAGAGCCACGAGGCTCTACGTGAAAGGGCGTGCAATTCAGAACAAGAACAAGAAGTATGGCAGAAAAAGTGACAAAAATCAAAATCCCTTGATCCTGATGATCTTACCTTCGTGGGGATTCGTCCCTACGGCTGGACGATGACCGCGCTGGTGACCTTTGACCTCGACTATCGCTATCCCGATCTCTTTCAGGATATTTTCTCTTTCCCAAGCCTACTCTTGACCTGAAAAATACATGCATACTGTCATATGCGTTTCTCACCATGTCCTAAAGTGAAAGAAACATGCAAAATCAGGGGTTTGAAATTAGCTGGAGCCAGGAGCCCAGGGCTTCCTTTAATTCTCCAGGGACTCCCTCAAATTTCTACAGGGAACCCAAATATGTTCCGGTTTTTATAATAAAACACCTTGAAGTAGCTTTTGAAGGTGCAATAGGGCTTCCTGGAAAAAAACACACATAATTTCAAGCCCTGAAAATAGTCATGCTTAATTAGTTTTTTAACTGATACATAATTCTGAGGTCCAAAAATACTCAAGATATAATTGAAAAACCCGTTTTGCAAGAGATTTTTATTTGAAATATTTATGAGTTTTATGAACCTTCCTTCAAATAGTTTGTGAATGCATGTTTGTCAAGATCACTAGTATTAATTCTGTGTCAGACCATGTATACATACACTTCAGATGGGTTAAAAAAAAAACATTGAAAGGTGCATCACAAACCTGTCTCTTTCTCTTTCACGTTCTCGTGACCTTGACCTACGACCTGGGTCCTCTCTTCGTCTTCGTTGCGGACTTTCTCCTCTTTCCTCGACTCTCCTGTCCCTGTCAGAGCCCTTCCAACTTCTATCATCGGAATCAGAACGTCTAGACGAATACCGTGAAGATTGTGAGTCTGTGTCACGGTAATCGACATCCCGAGTCGAATATTCAGCACCATGTCCTTGTTGTTGTTCACGAGGGTTCCCTTGAGGAAACGTACTTGGTTGGGGTCCATCGTTAGGACCTTGCCAGAACCCTCCTCTTCTTCCTCCTCCTCCACTGTCTCCCAGACGAGGGTTAGCCTCGTTCTGGTTACCATACCATGGACCCCCTGATTGGTCGGACCCCTGAGGTCCTCGATGGAAGCTATCTCCTGGGGGTCCACTGTACGGACCAGATCCAGGATTCTGTGTGTCGCGCCCAGAACCTAACGGATCAAACCGTCTTTCGTATCCCGGATTCTGGGGTGCGCTATTTGGTCCCAGATTACTTTGATTACTACCCCTTTGAGCTGCTTGTAGGTTCGGTCCTGGTGGTCCAAAACCTGGACCTTGAAATCGTTGATTTTGGGAATTAGGACCACCAGGATGGTTCTGAACTATAGGTCCATATCCAGCATTACTACTTGCCTGGCTAGGTCCAGGTCCTTGAAACTGAGGTCTAGGAGGAGGTCCATGAGGAGGGGGTCCGTGCTGAGGGGGTCCATGCGGAGGAGGTCCGTAAGGTGGACCAGGACCGTAAGGACCCGATCCTAAACCAGGTCCACCTTTATTATACTGTCCAGGAAACCCTTGGGGAGGACCACCTTGTAAGCCTTGAGGTTGCCCCCTTTGGGGTTCAAAGTTTGGTGGCGGAGGAGGGCGGTTCCTAATGTTGCCACCAGGTGGAGGACCAAAAGGTGGAGGACCAAATGGGGGTCTACCACCGACAGCAGAGTTGTTTGGTTGATTTGGACCATTACCGTGTGGGCCCTGCGAATAGATAATTCCATCATACAATTGTGACTCCATTTGAACAGGTATTGGTTATTACATATTAACATGTACATGTAGTAGGGTATAAACTATATAGGGTTGAATTGCAAAGTAAAGATAAAAAGTAAAATCCATCAAAAATACATATAGATCTGCGTGCATTATTTCCCTCTTTATTATTACTGAATAATCTCTACCTTAGATGAATAAAAAAACAAGTGATTATGAAACCAGCCGGTCTGAAAACTTAACAATCATGGTAGGCTGCGGCAGACCAAAGGTTATGTTCTGAGAATGTTGATGCGCACCTTTCTCTGTAATGTAAACGATACATTACAAGAGCCCTCATTGGCCTTTGTCTCCTAGTGACATCACACTAAGGCCAGATTTGAGACCCCTGGGATATCAAGATCTTCACTATTATAATTGGTCTCTAGCTACATATCCATTCTTTTATTCGTCTAAGTCTCTAATCTGTTTTAGAAAAAATGACAGGCAAACATATGATCCATTATCAATATTGTACCTGTGTTTATGAGTTTCTAAAAACCCTCCTCAATCTATACTCACCACTGTATTTGGCCTTGGACCCCTAAAGTTATGTGGAGGAAATCCAGGATTCCCTCTGAAGGCCATGGCAGATTTTATCACACCTAATGTGCCGGTTTCTTACATTGTTCTTCTCATTTCAATCAACTGGTGCATGCTGACATGTTTAGCAATCGCGGTCTAACACCGGGTGCATTTTTAGACTGACACCAGTTTTGTTATGGTAAGCGCAACGTTACGGGTGACAGGTGCTTGACCTAAAATAGACGTCTGTCAGTCTAAGTTCTAAACCGGCGTATACAATCGAACTTGACTCATGAAAATGGGGCAACTTACACCGGCATTGTAGTGTGCTATGAAACATGTTGCTGTCAAAAGGAAAATATGCTCGTTGTGTTTGCCTACTTGTTTCAAAATAAAATTTTAAAAACGCTAAAGGTATTCCACATTTCTTTTCGTCTGAAGTATGAAAGAACCGCATCCCTAGCGGTGAAGATTTGAACTAAACTTTAAAAACTAAACTGCCACCTTTTGAGCGCAATCACAACCAAAACTGAAGCCTCAGTGAAGGCTGCACTCTTTTAGCTCAACACTTTGCCACATATTTTGCCATCAATAGGTCATTTGACATACAGAATGGCTGAGGAACCGCCACCTAGGAAAACCATAGAAGAAAATGGCATTACTGTTCACCTGGAAATGAACCATGATAATCCTGGAAAAGCAAAAACTTTCTACAATCCAAGAATGAAAATATCAAGGTTTGTCACAGTGACAGTCATATAAGAAGTTGAGGGATGAGATTTGCCAGCTCATATCATGTTTTAAATCAAATTATTGATAACAAGTTCTTTAAAATAGAGCTAAATATGTATTATTTATCAAACAGGGAAGTAACCTTTTCATTTGTTTACATCTGGATTGCACTGCATTGAGCGATAATAGGGGATTTCTGGTGACAGCATGTGAGGTTGGGAGTAGGATAAGGAGAGTGGTTTATCAAGTGGGGCATGTAAAGAACCCTTAGTTCCAATTGCAATTCTTATGTGGTCATGTATTTCAATTGTTGGTCACCAAAGTATGTTAGGAGAAATAATTGGCACCTTAAGATGCATCATAAGCCATTTTTATCGACATAACCAGAAAATTCAGGGACTTAGACAGGATTTTCATAACAGGGTGTTCAAATTGGGATTTCAAGAATTTAGGGTGTCCAAAATCCCTGATTGAAAAAGTAAAGTAAAAATCATTACACTGACTATGTACATTAACAAATTAAGTAATTATATGCTTAATTCTTCAAGAAATGTCTTTGTTTTTATTTTAAAGTTAAACTTTGTAGATATTTAACTTGGAATTAGTATTTTTTTAAACACATACCAAAATCTAGGGTTTCTTTTTACCTAAAATTAGGTATTTTTCATGGACCAGGGAGTCCAAAAGACACTCAGACACCCTGCTGGCTAAGATCCTGAACCAGGGGCGGGTTTTCTTTGGTTTGGTTTAGCCTCGGGTTCGACGTGGGCCTTGTTCAAAACCATAAACGTTGATCAACGTTGATCCAACGTATCCCGTTCAGATCGTCATCGCAAGTAAACGTTGATACCGTTCGGATTCCGTTTTCCCACCACGTTGATCAATGTCGATGGTCCTGAACAACGCCCAGTCGAACACGAGGCTAAACCAAACCAAAGAAAACTCGCCCCAGATATCATAGTCCATTCTAAGAATTGATAACTCAGCTAATAATTTTAATTTGAAATACTGAGTGCTGTGGGTGTGAATGGATTAAATGAACATGTGATAAATATTGATAAATCTTATATTGCTTGTTTTTCGTTGCCAGGGAGATGGCGCTTGTTGCTATGGCAGCCTGTGCAGAGGAATATGATACAGAGAGGAAATGTCTCGATGCATTTGGTGCCACAGGTAAGATGCCATGTTAACCCTTAAATGTTTTGGTAATTCGTTTTTCATCACTTTTTCTGCTATATATTGAGGCTAAGGCGTGACTAGGCAATTGTAACTGGTGGAGGAAACCGGAGTACCCAATAAAAACCACCGCCTAACCCAAAGTCACTGGCAACTTTCTCACATGCCCTGACTAAGATTAAAACCCTGGCAGTTGTGGGAGACAGCTAGCAGTCAGTGGCAATGCCCTAGACCACACAGCCACTGGGCAGGCCCTGTGGTGAGAGACAGCTAGAAATCAGTGGCTACGCCACAGACCACTCAGCCATCATGGCAGGCCATCAATGGTGAGAGACAGCTAGAGGTCAGCTAGAAGGTTTCCCTTTTTTTAACTTAATTCCAAAATTATTTTCAAATTTGAGGTTTGACTTTAACCTCTTCCTCTTGTATTAAAAAATTGCCTTTTGACCAAAACATTTAGGACTAAAATATAATTTAAGTACATGGTTAAGTCAGTTCCAGTCAGATCCTTTACTCTCTTGAATGCACCTTACCCCTGGTCAAGGATTATTTGCTTTATTACTTTTTTTGTCAGGTATTCTGGGACTCCAATGGTTAAAGCATGGTTCGAAAAATCTACGAGTCACCCTCAATGATATGGACCCAGTTTGTGTGGAAAACATCAAGCTCAACTGTAGAAAAAACGGGTTCAAAGTTTACGGAGAGGACAGTGCTGAACATGACGGCTCCACAGCAGAAGTGACTTGCTCCGATGCCAATGTAATTCTACACCAGAGACAGTTCCATTTTGTGTAAGTTAATCATTTCATGCCTTAACCCATTAATGTTTATTAGTTCCACTAGAAATTGTCATCTGGATCTTTGATATTTATAACAATAATTTGGAAAAAAAGTGTGATTTCAAAAAATATTTTAAAAAAGAGTTGTTGATGATGTTATGATTAACATTTCTGCTTCAAATATTATATTTCCCCAACTATGCTTCCACCTGAAATATTGCAACCAAATTGTGAAGGTGTTTGTTCTGCGAGCATTAATGGCTTAATCACAAAAAAATGCTTAATATTTTTGTGGCATTTCATTGGGAGTGGCATGTTTGGCAATATTATCATAACTCAACCTATGCCCGTGACTTGGATCTAGTGTTACCATGGAACCATCACTCCATCACTTTTAAAGGCCTCTAGACTTATAGGAGTGGTATTGGTCTGTTCAGCTCCACTGCCGTATGAGTAAGGGTTCCTTTTGGATGCTTCAAATATCTATTGCATTAATTGTTGGTATTGAAATTACAAGACATATACGCAAAACATGCTTTTTGGGTCCACTGTGGAGAAAATTACATTTGTTTCAATTTCAAATTTTATGTTTGATATAACTTTCTGCCATATTGTGATCTTGGTTACAAATTTCAAATGTTGTCTGGAAAATCCATATTTTCTTACTTTTCCCTCATTTTTGTTTTTATAGGAACATAGACCCCTTTGGCTGTACAGTCCAGTTCTTGGACGCAACATTCAGGAATGTTTATCATCGAGGAATTATCGTTCTAACTTCTACCGACGTCTCGTCTCTCTATGGGAAATGCTCGCAAGTTACGGAGAGAAACTACAATGCCTACACGTGTAAAGTGGACTATTTTAAGGAAGCTGCAGCTAGGATAGTGCTGGGTGTAGCAGCAAGGTAAAATCTTCTACCAATTTTTCCATTGATCAGGGATGTCCAACTATCACATTGGTGCACCATCGTGCGACAGAGGCCTCAAAATGTGTTACAAGACAACCCATTTAATCACTGTTTAAACCAGAAAGTTCTCAGAAGACATGACCAAATGATTCTGTTAAATGTTTCATGTATATTTTTAAATACAAATTGTACATAGAAAACATTTAAAGTCCATATATTGATAGTGATTGATACCACCTATTGATTGCTATAGGTCTCCATTATTGCTACACGGATGATATGGTAGTGCCAGTATGCCACCTGGTTACAGTATTCAAACTGACTTTTTAGCAGAGCGCTTCCAAATATTGCTGTGGTCCAGGACCAATTTGGACATCCCTGTTCATGCCTGGTGGTCTCTTTGATAACTAGGGGTCCATACCGTTAAAATTATACGGTATGGTACGGTTCCGGTATTTTTTATACGGTTCCGGTATGCTAACGGTCGATACTGGTTACTTTCTTTACTTTGTCGATGTTTTCGAAATTCTGTCGCGCACGTTAGTGCTTGGAAAAGTGTGGTGGGGCTGGACTAGCACCATGTAAAATACATAGCGTGGCCCTCTCCACACTTTTCCAAGTACTACTGCGCGCGTTAGTGTCTATCGTAGTGCAGTTTCAATGGCGGCCGGCACTGGATGACGCGATCGCGATGTATTTTCCCGCCGATCCCGCGTCTCTGCACTCTTTTCCGTCTTGCCTGCTATATCAGCAGCGAGGCGTTTTATTCATAGTACCGGTAAAAAGGTACCGGCTACTATTTATACGGTTTATCACCGGTATTTTCGGGCGGGGTATCGGTACCCTCACGGTACGGGTATACCGGTGTGGACCCCTATTGATAACTGTCATAAGTGTTGCTGGACCTTGAACACTCCCCTGGAAAAAAATCTTTGAAATATAGCACTAGTTCACAAATATTTAAAGAAACACTGTCGGTTGGTTTCAGTTTAATAATTCTGCTTTTATATATCTTAGATACTTTACAAAAAGTGATTTCATAGGAAGTTATCACTAAAATTGGCAGGCCGTTTTCGGCAGTAACTGACATGAGTGGGTTTTAAGCTTATCCACAACAGATAAAATAAATTGAGCAGATAGCTGATAAAAGCGCTAATGTTCATATGCACTTACCATTATTATTAATATTATATTATCAATATCATTATTATTATTATTATTATTATTATTATTATTATTATTATTATCATTATTATTATTATCATTATTATTATTATTATCATTATCATGATCATCATCATTATCATTATTATAATTCAGGGCAGCAGCTAGGTGTAACAAAGGATTTGATGTTCTCTATACGGTGAGCCAGGAGCACTTCATCTCGGTGGCCGTCAGGGTCAACCGGGGACCCCCAAAAGCCGATGTCTCTCTCGCCAAGGTGCAGCGGGTCCTCCATTGTCAGATGTGCGATGAGAGAGTTTTCTTCCCAGAGTCACATACTCCTATAGGTAGGTCGTCATAATCATACTCAGGACTAACAGGGGACCCCCAAAAGCTGACGCCTCTCTAGCCAAGGTGCAGCGAGTCCTCCATTGTCAGATGTGCGATGAGAGAGTCTTCTTTCCAGAGTCACACACTCCTATAGGTAGGTTGTGATATAAGGCAAGGCTCGAAATTAAGTTCTTTTCCAGGGAGCCAAATTGCATCTTCTGAGGCTACTTTCATCCAAAACACAATGATTTTTGAAAACCATCTAAACCCTGTCATGTTGGTATTCGTTGGATAGCTCTTGCTGAGTACTCTCGAATGAGTTCCCATATGACAGGGTTGCAGTCATTTTTCAGGTTTTTACATCTTTTTGTACTGGCCAAATTAGCCACCAGTATCATAAGGGTTAAATGCTATACTTATGACAATTCTGGAGCACAGCAATTTAGAGCAACAAATGGTTCTTAAAATTGGCATTAGTTGGCACTCTAAAATATTAGCCATATATTGATAATTGAGAACTTGACTGATCAAAGAACACTGATAGGTTAATGAATTTTACATGTTCAACGACATATGCATAAAATGATACATTTGAGAATATATGAGGCTCTACTGGCCATGCAGTGCGATAATTTGCTGACTTAATCATTTCTTGATGTATTTGGCCTGTAGCATGTTTTGTAGCCTCTGTCGCACCCTGGTGCTACAATGCGACAGTTGGACACCCCTGACTGATATTCTCTGAAATCTTCTTCTGATGTTATCATGCCCGTAGCACTCAAAATGGCAATGTAGTGATATCTACATATTTTAATAACTACGTATTTTGGGAAATATGTGAAGTGTTGGTCAAAAGCCAACCAACCTCTCTCTTAAATACTTTTCTATTTGTTTTAATTCAGTTTAACTTATTTGATTTTATTACTTTATTTATGGTCACTCCAGATTTTTGCCAAAGTTTTTTCTTTCGTTTTGGGACATTAGAGACTTCCGACATCAGGATTTAGATCATATACGGTGACCCAAAAAGTAATCAATCATAATTGATTATAATTGATCATTCTATGAATTTATGGCCAATTAATTGACCAGGTAGACTTTCATTGAAAATATATTTTGTTTTATTTTCTAGACACACCTTATGATGCTCTTCCATGCAGTTGCCATAGCAACACTCCTGGCAAGACCGCCATATTGCTTGGTCCTCTCTGGTGAGTTTTATATTTATTTTTATTTTAGTTTTATCCAACCACTTTCCTGACAGGTTTATTATTCTCATATCTGAGGGAAATGCTGAAAGAGTATGTCCCAACACGGACACTGAGATCCACATCCAAGAACTTACTCTGTGATCCGAGAACCAACATGAAAACCTACGGTGACAGATCATTTAGTGCCTGTGTCCCAAAACTATGGAATCAGCTCCCAAATAATATTCGGGCAGCTGGGAGTGTGGCAATCTTCAAACGACAACTGAAAACACATCTGTTCAAAGATGTATTTATCAAATAACTATGTGGATATCAACATCTATCCTTTGACAATGAATGTAATGCGCCTTTGAGCATGTTTATATGGAAAGGGCGCAATATCAAATAACAATATTATTATTATATCTAAAACTTTAATGGTGGGTCTTACAGGGTTATCCAACAGTCACATTATCGCACAGGTATGCAACAGTGGCTTATAATTGTGGTAAGCCGAAAACTTAAAGCGCATTTCGCTTGAATTATTTTGGACACAAATTGTATTTAAAGATAAGTCCATTTAGTGAAGAGTCCCTCTTAAAACTTTCATCATGATAAATATTAACAATATTAACAATTATGATTAATTTTATTTCAATACTGATTCTTTCTTTTCAGGACTGGGAGTTTGTTCAAGAGCAGCTTTTTACGGAGAATGTTCAAAAAAGCACAAACGTTTCGTTTAAGCGAGAGAGCTTGCAATCTGATCGCCACTTTGCTCTTGGAATCGGACTGCTCCGGAAAAGACGATGACCTTGAATGTGACATTGAGCCGAGTCAAGAAAAAACTGGCACTGTGACAAAATTCAAAGATGGCGGCGTTAGCAACATGAAGGCAAAGGTATCAAAACAAATCGATGGTGAATCAGAATCACAAAATGGAAGTTCGGTTTCAAAAAGGAACTCTTCAAATGTGGAGGGAAGTTCAGATGTCGAAAACGGGACGGGACTGAAACGAAAAATTGTGGAGGTGGAGGGAGAAGGCAGCTGCCAATCAGAATCCAAGAAACCGACGCCAACGATCGCCGCCTGGGAGATTGAGAAGAATGATCCAGACACACTGCCATTCTATTACTGTCCCTACAGGAGGAAAATCAAAGGAGTAGACATGCCAAAGTGAGTGCATCAGTCAAGATTTCATGTATTAGCCCATTAACACTCAAGAGTTTCCTTAGAAAGTATCGTCTGCTACTTTCATACTTTTGAAAATAACTTGGGAATAAAGCAAAAGTTCTTAAAATATTTGGAGGAGAGTTGTCGTTTGACTTCTGGTTAACATTTCTCCTTCAAATATTTTCCCAAAAAATGCCTTGTTAGAAAAATATATCAAAAATCGTCAGGCCTGTTTTGGCCGCTGTGAGCATCAATGGGTTAATATATTTCAAAGTACACAGGAAAAAATAAATGAGCTTGTACGAGCTCTAAATATTCTCTAGGCCTGTATGAGCTCGGGCCTGCACCAAACCAGCCAGCTTAGCGCTTCACAATACTCTGGGCCGGGAGTTTATTTCGGGCTCATACGAGTACTTAGTATGAGCCCGTGAATTTTTTCCTGTGTATAGTGTGGTTCAAACGTTTGTCATTGTTGTTTTCTGTCAGATGGTACATAATAGTGAATATTTGTATACTGTATTTATCCGAATAAGTGCATGTGCGCATGGCAAGCTAAGATACAATTAGTTAAAAGGGGTATTGGCAATCTTACTTTTAGATGCACCCCATGCACGATGCCGATCGTTGTTACAACCTATATATGATGGCCGCTCAGAGCTTGCTACTGGAAGGTGAATTTTCATGTGGTATGTTTATGCTAAGTGTGAGGGAAGATTTTGAGTCAAACATTAGTTTCCACTGATTTCTTTCTGAAGCTACTAGATGGTGAATGTGTGCATATCTTGAAATGTATTGTTTTTGGAACATTATGGATTAAACAATGGTCTCATTGTTTTTCAAATTTTACCAGATACTGAATCTTCATGTCGAATCATGTGGCATATTATGTTTCAGATGCTTCTAGAAGACAAATTTTCATAAAGCATATTATGTTTTATGTTAGGGAACAATTTTCCACTGATTTGTTTCAGAATTTACTGTATGGTGAATGGGTGTATATTTCAAAATGTATTATTTTGTGAATTGTTTTGTTTTGTTTTTGTTATCTTTTGTATGGATTAAACAATTGTTCTATTGTTTTCCTTCAGATGCTACAAGATGGTGAAGATTCTCCAAAGTGAAGGCTATCGAGCCTCGCGGACTCATTTCGACACACAGGCAGTGCGCACAAATGCAACAATGGAACAATTCAAGGCCGCCCTTATCAAGCATAGTACTACATCATCATAACCCATTAATGCTCATGAGTTTCTCCAGAAATTGTCGTCTGAATCTTTGATACTTTTGATAATATCTTTGAAATTAAAAATGATTTTACATAATATTTGAAGGAGAGTTGTTGGTAATGTTCTAATTAACATTTCTCCATCAAATAATTTCCTTACTTTGCTTTTGACTCCATGCTTTTCTCATAATTTGTAAGGCTGCTTTTGGATGCTGTGAGCATTAATAGGTTAAACTTGATGTAGCAAAGATCCTTTCTTCTATAGGTCTGCATTGTGGATTTTATGGTCACAATACAACTACAAAAAGATACTTGCCCACTTGGCCATAACAAGCACTGTTTGCCAGGTTTAAGTCATAGATAACTAGCCTGACATGGCAAGCTGAAATTTTAAAAAACAGTTTTCTTTGGTTGATTGATACCATTGAACTTTAAGTAAATTCAATTTACTAAAACTCAGCTGAGCTTTTGGAAGTTAAAAATTAAAATCGACCCTAATACATTGTTCGGGTAAGTGATACAAGTTCAGTCTTTTGCAAGGCAATTAAAATCTAGCATCAACTTGCTAATGTGGTAATACCATCCCCAAAAAGTCTGTCGACACTTGGCCAAATAGGGTGTTGTATCTTCTTTTAGTTTATACATGTATGTCAATTTCATTGAAATTGATGCACAGTTTTTTGGATGCAATGAACAGGTGTAACTGGACAGTGCTTCTCAATAACAAACTGTTATTTAACTCTTTAACCAAGTTTTGACTGTTACTGGTTTGTTACAGGAATCTGCAAACAATTATCTTTTCACAACCAATTATACCATTGGTTGTCTCAAAACTATTGAATAGTTGTTTATATGGTCAATGGTAACAACACTAGTATCGGTTTTATCTGCCATTATATTCTGGTCAGTTGGGGTATAGCCTTAAGCACAAAAATAATGTGATAAAAAAATCCATTTCATTTCAGCCATTTTAGACTTTGAAAAAAATAATTCTTAGTACCAAGTGTGTTTATTTTTGCACTAAAAAAGAAAACTTCTCCTTAGAAGTGTATATGTTTGTTATTATTTCACAATAAAATATTATATAACACTGCTCTGTATCTGTGAAGATTTTATCAGGTGTATGTACTAAAACTATCTTTAGATAAACAGGACTTTATTGTAATTTGAAACCTGTGAATTCTAACTATTCATCATCATTAACATCATCATCATCATCATCATCATCATCATCATCATTGATAACACCATCATCATCATCATTGATATCACCATCATCATCATCACATATCTCTACAATATACAATACTGTAACTTCGGAAAAGATTGCGAATTTTAATTTTGCGTCAGAGGCTAAACACAAAAATTAAAAATTGAAATGAATAGTGCTGCCACTGTAAGTGTATAGCTGGCACTCCATGTTGCGACCAATTCGCAAAGTTGAATAACGTAAAAATCGATTTTCTGTGAATTCGCAAAATTTACTCTACACAATCTTTTGTGAATCTACAGTATCAAATGTTGTTGACCAGATCTGGCCTGAAGTCTCAGCATTGTATCCATTCACTTCTAGAGTAGGGAATGCCATCGTTAACTTCAAGTCACTGGCAACTTTCTTGATTCGAATTGTCAGAGTCATGGTGAAAGACTGCGAGCAGTCAGTGGCAACACATTAGACCACTCAGCTATCGGGGCAGGCCCGAGTCCCTCATAACTTAACCCCCTGACATTCTGGGTCATGTTCTGCCGCTTTCATTTTCCTGAGAATCGTCTCGTGTTCACTCGGGTAAATACCGAATATGAAAAACATCTTCAGATGGTGACAGATATTTGTCGTTTTTCCGATCATCTGGAAGTGGTCGTTGTGTCGAGGGGGTACTTTTAGATAATCGGCCAGAATTCCGACGTACGCGTCCTCCATGGGAATCGGCGTCACCCAGTGGTCCTCGATAACTTTAGCCATTTTCATGAAAACGTCAATCGAAAACAAATACACGGGGCCTTCTATGAGGGTCGGAAAAACGTCATTCGGGAAATCGCCCTTGCTGACGTAACGGGGGTCACTCTCTATTCTGATTGGTTGGTCGCCACGAAGTAATTTTCCGAGATATAAATCCTCAGTTTTGTTGCCAAATTTGGCCTCCAACCAGCCAATGATTGAGTGCATATTGTGGTAGATATTATCTTGCGTTTTTAGGACGTACTTTGGGAGACAAGTCCCGGCGTTGTTTATCAACCATGTTGTCGCCATCATGAATTTCCGTGTGTCCTCAAACTCAGAATCCGGGAAATCTCCTCGAAGAATATCATGAAATTTGTCTGCCTCTTCTGTTACCAAATTATCAAATTGCGTTTCCGATTTTCCCAGCACGAATATCGTCTTCCATTTTAGACCCTTATAGGTGGCGACACTGTTCTCCTGATTTCCCCATGAACTTCGTATCGCTTGACGTTCACCAGTACCTCCCGGTAAACTTCGGACAATCAGAATTATCAGTGGTTTCTCCGAACACGCCCCCAACTCTGGTTCGTTTACAAGAGGAACGGGAAAAACTTTTGGTTGGGGTCGAACCTGGTGCGATTCAATCACCTTTTTTTCGCCCATGGTGTTTGGATCGAAATCAGGAATCTGGAGTGGATTCTTCTTAGCCCTTTCCTTGAGTAATTGGATGTATCTATCCTGGCGATTAAACTCCTCCACTTTTGCCAACTTTGGATTTAAGTCGCGGTCGTCGACTTGTGGAACTTGTGGAAGATGTGGTGCATTGGCTACCCGGACATCGGTATCCATTTGGGGTGTTTCGGTACCCATACCGTACAGCCAGCGTAGAATGATCATCGCACCTAGTATGATGACCATCCAGCCACATGGTGTTGGCATCATATTTCTCTTATAAAACAGCATGCTGTTATTCTGGATAAAAATCCGGCACTTCTTGATTAGTAAAAAACCTCGATTCGGCACGGAGGGTCGCTGTCCGGTCTCCAGATCCTCAGGGATAGGGTTCTGCGACGATTTCTTCCTCTGGAGAGACATTGGTGGCTCCACCTAGTGAGTGTTCACAAAGTTAACCTTTTGTCGTTCACACAAACTTCAGTCTTGAAACCAATGAGCTGAAATCTCTGAAGCAATCTCAGGGTCCCAAAACAATCTCTCAGTTGCTTAACTTAATTTTTTCACCAGTTGTTCTTAGAAGTCTTGTCCCAAATCTAGCTCAACATCTGTCTAAGAATTTCTACAAGAATCTTGCTACAGAGAATCTCCTCCTCACAAATATCATGCAACTTTCATCTCAAAGTTTGTGTCAGTTACATACATACACTCATGAGAATAGAATAGAGAAAGTCACATCTCACTTGCTGAGTATGTGTCAGTTTACATACTAGGGACCGTATAGGAATCACTCAGTGATAAATCAATGGGATGATCTACTTCTATTGATTCACACACATGTGCCCTGTCCTGATGGCCTAGTGGTCTAAGGCATTGTTACTGACTGCTAGCTGTCTCTCACCTCTGAAGGCCTGCCCTGATGGCCGAGTGGTCTAAAGCATTGCCACTGACTGCTAGTTGTCTCTCACCACTGAGGGCATGCTCTGATGGCTGTCTTCTAAGGCATTGCCACTGACTGCTAGCCATCTCACAGCACTGAGGGCCTAGTGGTCTAAGGCATTGTCACTGACTGTTAGTTGTCTCTCACCACTGAGGGCCTGCCCTGATGGCCTAGTGGTCTAAGGTATTGTCACTGACTGCTAGCCGTATCTCACCACTGAGGGTCTGCCCTGATGGCCCAGTTGTCTAACGCATTGTCACTGACTGCCAGCTGTCTCTCACCTCTGAAGCCCTGTCCTGATGGCCTAGTGGTCTAACACATTGTCACTGACTGCCAGCTGTCTCTCACCTCTGAAGGCCTGCCCTGATGGCCGAGTGGTCTAAAGCATTGCCACTGACTGCTAGTTGTCTCTCACCACTGAGGGCATGCTCTGATGGCTGTCTTCTAAGGCATTGCCACTGACTGCTAGCCATCTCACAGCACTGAGGGCCTAGTGGTCTAAAGCATTGTCACTGACTGTTAGTTGTCTCTCACCACTGAGGGCCTGCCCTGATGGCCTAGTGGTCTAAGGTATTGTCACTGACTGCTAGCCGTATCTCACCACTGAGGGTCTGCCCTGATGGCCCAGTTGTCTAACGCATTGTCACTGACTGCCAGCTGTCTCTCACCTCTGAAGCCCTGTCCTGATGGCCTAGTGGTCTAACGCATTGTCACTGACTGCCAGCTGTCTCTCACCTCTGAAGCCCTGTCCTGATGGCCTAGTGGTCTAAAGCATTGTCACTGACTGCCAGCTGTCTCTCACCTCTGAAGCCCTGTCCTGATGGCCTAGTGGTCTAAGGCATTGTCACTGACTGCCAGCTGTCTCTCACCTCTGAAGGCCTGTCCTGATGGCCTAGTGGTCTAAGGCATTGTCACTGACTGCCAGCTGTCTCTCACCTCTGAAGGCCTGTCCTGATGGCCTAGTGGTCTAAGGCATCTCTCACCACTGCCTAGGTATGCAGTCCGACGATTTGCTGAGTTAAACAGTGCTTGATGGATTTGGCCTTTCGCATGTTTTGAAGCATCTGTCGCACGTTGGTTTGACAATGCGACAGTTGGATACCCTAGAAATTCCAGGATATATATATACGTGTATACATATATATATATATATATATATATATATATATATATATATATATATATATATATATATATATATATATATATATATATATACATATATATACATATATATATACATATATATATATATATATATATATATATATATATATATATATATATATATATATATATATATATATATATATATATATATATATATATATATACATATGTGTGTGTGTGTGTGTATATGTATAGACAGTAGAGATGCCCCCTGTGTACATTACTAGAGGAGCACCTGGCAGATATGGATTCACAGGAGAAATCTTTGCCACATCATTAGAGCAGATGGTATGGATGCCAACCACTGACAACTCCTCTAGATATGTCAATATAAACATCAATACACTGTGTTGACTTTATAGTCTGATCTACCACTGGGCTTTGAGAGATCAGATACCCTATCAGCAGGGGTCTATGGAATAGGCCTTCTGAGGGCATCACAACTAGGGTTGGATAATGTTAAGATGTACCAGTATTGGTACTGAATTGTACTCTTTCATTCTTTTAAACGGTACTCTAATGGTACTAACCACTGTGTTGTGACGTTATCATTTTACTAAGGAGGGTCAGGGATCCTATATATGACTATTCACAACAGAATTCATAAAGAAATAATGCAATAAAGTACCATTAACAGTATCGTTAAAATACTGTACTGTTTCATTGGTACCTATACCAGTACCATACCATTTTGTTCTTAGAGGTATCTATCCCTATATGGAACAGGTTTTCTAATGGTATCACAACATAGAAAATGAAAAATCAACTATATTTTACACTAATAATGGGATTCTGCTGAGGATGATTTTCAAATGACATAGGCACTTTGAAATTGGTAATCAACGTAAACCCTAACAGCAGGGGTCTTTGGAACAGTTTTTCTAATGTCATCACAACTTACACAATGAAAAATCAATATTTATCCTTGCAGTAGAGTTCTGCAGAAGCTGATTATGACTTATCACATTGACACTTTAAAATCGATAATCAATATTTGCCCTAACAGCAGGGATCACTGGAACAGGTTTTCTTTTGTTATCATATCTTACAAAATCAATAAATCCCGTCCTTCGGGGCTAGTGAGAAAGTTGCCAGTGACTTGGGGTTAGGGGGTGGTTTTCACCAGGTACTTCAAATTTCCTCCACCACTGGCTGGTCACATGACGAAAACCGAAATTTCAAATCAATATTTACTCTGACAGTAAGGATCTGTGGAAAAGATTTTCTAATAGTATCACAACTATCTAAATATTTTATCAATATTAACCCTCACAGCAGGGGGCACTGGAACAGGTTTTCTAATGGCATACAGCTTACAATTAATAATCAATATTGACCATAACAGCAGGGATATGTGGAACAGGTTGTATTATGTTGTCACAACTTACAAAATCAATAATCAATATTACCCCTAACAGTAAGGACCTCTGGAAAAGGTTTTCAATTTTAACCCTTTTTATGCTAAGGGTACTTTTTCAAAGGAGTCCGCAATATACTCAGATTACAACCATGAACTTACATTAACTTAATGAAATAAAGCATTCTGCTCATATACAATGCCTTAGGAATTATATTGAGGGGAAAAACATTCAATGATATGCTTGAAATTGAGATTTTAAGAAATTCCTTAAAAGATTTTGGGCGTTCTTAAGGGATTGGTTGTCTAAATGATGCCCAGACACCCTGTTGACTACCGATCGTCTTTTGGCGGATATGGGCACTAGAAACGATCGTCAATAATCTAAAATCAATCGCAAACTTTGGAAATCTAAATGTTTTTTTCTTATATCAATGAAATTTACTTGGTGGCTGACTTCTGGTGAAATGTGTCCGTGGATGAATCGGGGGTGGGCGAAATTCCCCAGTAATTATTTTGTAGATGAATTATAGTGGCCGAGTTTCCTAGGGCGGCCGAGATTTGCGAGAATTTACGGTAAGTCTGCCTATGAGGCAACCTGGCAATGTTTTCCATGAAATATGATATACAACCAATCTAGTGGGAAATATGGGGTAGGACTCTCAAGTGATCCTTTTGGAAGGGTGGTCTTTATTAATGAAGTGACCACCCCTCTTAAGTTGACCACCCTTGTAAAGGGCCTGCCATGATGGCCTCGTGGTCTTGCCACTGACTGCTAGCTGTCTCTCACCACTGCCCAGGTTCGAATCCCAGCCGTGGTATATGAGAAAGATGTCAGTGACTTGGGGTTAGGTGGAGGTTTTCACCGGCTCCTCCAGTCTTCTCCACTACTTACAATTGGCTAGTCATAACTGCCGCAAAATGGCAGAAAAAGTGATGAAAATCAAAATTCCACCCTTCTTAAGTGTTCACATTTTGCCATTCCCAAACAAACTTACTTCTATTATTTTTATAGCGAAGGGAACCCTTCTAAGTTGACCAGTTGTGGTTGGTCCCACAGGTTGTCTCTTGGTAGGGGTTCCACTGTGTTACTGTAAATTCAGAAAAGATTGCGATAGTTTGCGATAATTTTTGCATTTTTTAGCCTCGGACGCAAAATTAAAATTTGCAATGATTAGGGCTGCCACTTTAAGTGTATAGCTGGCACTCCATGTTGCGGTCGATTCGCAAAGTAAGAAAATGCAAAAATCGATTTTGCAAATTTACTCTACACTATCTTTTAAGAATCAGTATGTGAATGTCATCTTGACAGATAGTCTCAGAAGCCAGTTGGTTTGTATCGTCTCTTATGCAAATTTGAGAAAAAGTAAGAATAAAACAAGCATTATTTAAAAACCATTTATTAACAAAAATAATTCTTCTGAAAAACAGAAAATATAAACTATATAACAAGATAACAGTTGATTTGCATAAACGATAACGCAGAGGTATAGTATACTAACCCTTCCAATGCTGAGGCTACATTCGCCCAATGCACAAGAACACAAAAATCTTTGAAAACCATTTAAACCCTGTCATGTTGGTACTCATTGGAAAGCTCTCACTGAGTACTTTCAGATGAGTACCCATTTGCCAGGGTTTCAGTGATTTTTCAGGTTTTTTGCATTATTTTGTATTGGTAGAATTAGCCTCCAGCAGCGTAAGGGCTAATACCATCATTAACCATGTCATGATTACTTGAAACATAGAGAATCCAGGTTCTCTATAATATAGGGATATCACTACCTCTACAATGAATGAAGTGTATTTTTTGCCCTTTCTACAGAAATAATTTACCAGTCATGTCAGCAAAAGTATGTCCTATTATAAATTAATTAACTACCTAATATTGGAAAACCCTTGATTTCCTTATGTCCTATTATAAATTAATTAACTACCTAATATTGGAAAACCCTTGATTTCCTTATGTCCTATTATAAATTAATTAACTACCTAATATTGGAAAACCCTTGATTTCCTTATGTCCTATTATAAATTAATTAACTACCTAATATTGGAAAACCCTTGATTTCCTTATGTCCTATTATAAATTAATTAACTACCTAATATTGGAAAACCCTTGATTTCCACTAACTCAAACTAACCCATTCTATGCTGGATACTGATCAAATATCAGGATACACTATCATTTGATGATAAACATTACCAAATGTTGCCACTACACAGCAGCAAAACATTCAGTGTTTGGAGTTTCAGGGATGATCAAATAGTCCTGGAGCATCAACAATTGGTCCTGGAGCACAGCAGTTTTTGCGCCAATCTGTTCAAACATTGCCACCAGGTGATGCTACCATATCAGCAATTGTAACAATAATAAAGACCAAGATCATATCCCTTTCAATGCTGAGACTACTTTTGTCTAAGGCACAAGAACTCAAAAATCTTTGAAAAATATCTAAACCCTATCATCTTGGTATTCATTGGAAAGCTCTCATCAAGTACTCTCAGATGAATACCATTTGCCAGGGTTTCGGTCATTTTTCAGCTTTTTTCACATTATTTTGTATTGATCAAATTAGCCACCAGCAGCATAAGGGATATAAAAGGCTATATCAATGAAGGTCATTGAAGGCACAATTATTCAGTTTCAACATAACTAAAACATAGAGGTGTCCTTATGTGCGTTTATCACAGATACAGCGCCCAAATGACACCCTGTTGGCTAAGGCCATGTTGGTCATTGTAGGCACAATTATTCAGCTTCACCAATACTAAAACATAGGGCTTTCTTTATGTGTACTTTTTAACAGATTTTTAACAAATGATACCCTCACTCCATTCCCTGAGGTACCACCATTGTGGCATACAATACAATGAAACCTTGCAATGTGAACACCTTGATCATTTGAAAACCCCTTATAGTGAACACTTTTCCCTGGTCCTGTTTCTTTTCTAATACATTTTAGTTTTCTAATATATTTTAGTTTTATGAAATGTGAACACCCCCTAAAGTGAACGCTTAGGCCCGGTCCCAAGGTGTTCACATTTCCGAAGTTTCACTCTATATTATATTGCTGAACACCTATACATGAACACCCCCTATAATAAACAATTTTTCTAGGTCTTTTTCCTTTTTTTAATGCATTTTAGTATTATGAAATGTATACACCCCTAAGTGAATGTTTTGGCCCAGTCCCAAGGTGTTCACATTTCCGAGGTTTCACTCTATCTATATTGCTGAACACCTATATGTGAACACCCTGATTATGTGAACACCCTCTATAGTGAACACTCTTCCCTGGTCCTGTTTCTTTTCTAATACATTTTACTATTATGTAATGTGAACACCCCATAAAGTGAACGTTTTGTCCAGGTCCCAAGGTGTTCACATTTCCAAGGTTTCACTCTATTAATATTGCTGAACGTGAACACCCCGTTTATGTGAACACCCACTATAGTGAACACTTTTCCCTGGTCCTGTTTCTTTTCTAATACATTTCACTATTATGAAATGTGAACACCCCATAAAGTGAATGTTTTGTCCAGGTCCCTAGGTGTTAATATTTCCGAGGTTTCACTGTATTTATATTGCTGAACACCTATATGTGAACACCCCGTTTATTTGAACACCCACTATAGTGAACACTTTCCCTGGACCTGTTTCTTTTCTAATATATTTTAGTATTATGAAATTTAAACACCCCCTAAAGTGAATGTTTTGGCCTGGTCCCAAGGTGTTCACATTTTCGAGGTTTCACTGTACAGTCAAACCTACCCCAGCTACCACCTCTATTAATAGAACACATTTTCATTTCCCCTGGTCTAACATTATAGTTTAAATGACCCTCTATTAAGTGACCACCTGTCTTAAGAGACCATATTTTGGTCTTCCCTTGAGTGGTCTCTTAACCCTTCCAATGCTGAGGCTATGTTCGTTCTAAGCACAAGGACGCAAAGATTTTTTAAAACCATCTAAACCCTGTCATGCTGGTATTCATTAGATAGCTCATGCTGAGTACTCTCAGATGAGTGCCCATGTGCCAGGGTTTCAGTAATTGTTCAAGGTTTTTTGCATCATTTTGTATTGGCCAAATTGGCCACCAGCATCAGAAGGGTTTTAAATAGGTTTGACTGTATTTATATTGCAATATAAATTTTATATCATTATAATATATATGTATGTTATACTGTATTTATTAAGTTAATGCGGATAGATCCCGGTGTTGCTCTTCCATCGTCATCATCCTTCCTGTGTTCTCTGAGATCTGGATCAGTTCCTCTAGCTGCCTGTAGCCAGCGCTCAGCATTTCTCTGCAACGAAAACACAGAAATATGTTTTAATGCTTAAAAATGTTTTAATGCTTAAGAATCTGGATCTGTGACACTTTTGATACTAACTTTGGAATTAGGAATGATTTTTAAAAATATTTAAAGGGGAGCCATAGGTTATGTTGTGATTAAAACTTCTCTATCAAGTATTTACTTTTCCCTGCAAGATTTTTCATTATGAAGTGTAAGGCTGCTTTTGGCTGCTGTAAGCATTAATGGGTTTACTGCTGTTCTTTTTGAAAGAACACAAACAAAAAATATAAATGGCATCATAGCACATTTCTTATTTCCTGTAACCACTCCAAATCATTTAATGGAAGACAAAAATACATTGAGTTTTCAGTAATTCATACATTACTAAAATGCCAAGATGATATATCATCATTCACCACTGCCCATGTTCGAATCCCGGCCAGGGCATGTGAGAAAGTTGCCAGTGACTTGGGTTAGGTGGGGTTTTTCTCTTGGAACTGGTTTTCTCCACCATTTACAACTGGCTAGTCACAACTTAGCCCCAATATATCAGGAAAAGTGGCAAAGAACGAAGTTCAAAGTCTACCATAATTTTGACTTTTTTGTTTTTCTATTAGGGCGGAGGTGCAGTTGATTGGGGTCTGTGCACATATTCAGACAAAGACGGTATGTTTCTTTTCTAATGAGTAACTCTTCATCTGATGGAGAATACCCACCTGTTCTGAGGATTTTGTGTGAAGTCGTATAGCTGCTCTGTGGAGATGGGATGATCTAGTTCAGGTGCCTGCAAGAGAAATTACTCGATTACTACATGATAAGTCATGTTTGGAACTCAATGCATAAACTAAAAGAGATGGTATAATTTTGGAGTAACTGCTTATCATTGCCACCTGAGAGTAGAAGACAGGGAGTGGGCACTGTGCATGCATCATCAAATTTCGCTGCCTCCCACTGAGTCATAGATAACCTGTGTACCCTGCCTGTTGACCCCATCTCCTTGGCAACCTATCTGACCTGTGTACCCAGCCAGTCAGTCAGTCAGCCAGCCTCTTTCTGAAAAAAATCAAGTGACCAATACTTCCCCAGGCTACAACGCGTAACCCGAGGCGCACATACCCTAGGTACTAGCATGCTGTGCCTATGGGGTTGCGGATCAAGGGGATGTATTTCTTTGTTGCCACTGAGACAGAACCAAATTTCCAGCAACAGGAATTACTACCAGGCACCAATATCAGTGTCTGGGTTGTCAGGTTAGTTTACATGTAACTCACCAGGTGGAGCCAGGAGTTCTCTGTCTGAGAACAAAAATATGATGGGACCTCTATTAGAAATAGATTTGAATATTTGGCATTAAATAGTCAAGGTCAAAACTTTTAAAAGTAATTATCCCCATAACAGAAATAACTTGTCTGAAATAATGTGTCAATTTTATGACTACACCAGAAGGCCTCCTATCACAAAGAATCATTAAGAGTTTGGGAGTCTGTAAATAACTATATTTCAATAGCTTGCGATTTTACCAGCGTCTGAAGTGGTACACCTTACAGCTTGAATATGTGCTTCCTGCACTTTTAAGATTAAACCTTAGATGAAAAAAAGAATGGATATGTAGCAAGAGACAAATTATTTTATGCGCTATAGTGAAGCCAGGCTAGCACAGGGCTCTCGAATCTGGCCTAAGTGTAACGTCACTAGGGGACAAAGACAAATGAGGGCTCTCGTATCTTTTACATTACAGAGAAACTTGCACGCCAATATTCGCCGAACGCGATTTATTGGCTATTCACCGCAGCCAGCTTCAGCTGGTTTCATAATCGTTTGTTTTATTTATCTGAGATTAAACATAAAAGTATCGCCCATATGATAGCAGAAAACTTTTCTTTCAATTTGTGCCACTAAAATTTTCAAGGCAGAGGTCTAGCTTAAACGTCATCCCTCGGTCAGGGACAGGAAATAGAAAGGCAGGACCGATAATGTATTCTTTTCATCTGCCCAAAATGTCCGGTAACTCAAGTGGGTGGCCTAGTGTAACACTTGACTTTATAGCACTTGACTTTCCAGTGCACACTCTTACCACCTGCCTGCCACCCCGCATTTAATTGACCTACATTGGGTCTCCACAGGTGCCGTGTTTATCAATAGCTGTGGGATGGTCCATGTGTTGTCTGCTTGTTTACTTGATCACAACATCTGGCCGTCAGCTATTAAGAGGCAAATATCCTGCTGCAATAGCAGTGGTACTTGACTGTCAAACTACAGAAAATTGTTTTCCATGGATAAAGCCAAAATGTTTCTTTGAAAATATCAATACCTAGTTAGCATACATTTACAAGTATTGAATTAACCTTTAAATGATCACATAATCATTATTGACACTTTCATACCTGATAGAAAATTTATGAAAAAACTAAGGGCTCGATGACAGGACCGGTAAAAAAATTGGAGGACCAGTAATCTACAAATATTACTGGTCCTGATGTCCTGTATTCAAAAAATCAAGTCTAAACCTCTGTCAAGGTATTTGATTTTGTGTTTGACTACATTTATGCATGAGTCTTTATTCATAATAAATGTAATAAGAGCCTCTTCTCTCACCTGTGTCTGCAGAGCCGTGAAGAAAGAGTTGAGGGCTTGACACAGGTCTGTGTACAACTGGACGTCCTCACTACCGGAATCTCCTGAGACTGATAGTGAAACAACAAGTCTGAAATAAACCAAAAGCCAATATAGTGAATATATATATATATATATATATATATATATATATATATATATATATATATATATATATATATATATATATATATATATATATATATATATAAATATATATATATATATATATATATATATATATATATATATATATATATATATATATATATATATATATATATATATATATATATATATATATTTAGGGCTGTCAATGACATCCATTTTTTTTTCGATAAGATCACTGACATTTTTCTTCCAACTCCAATTATTTCGATTCGATTTTGAAGAACTGCACTAATAGAATATTTTTCACATGTTCCACACTATATTTTTGTTGCTAGGATCCTGAGGTTCTCACAATGCAAAGACAATGGAAGTTCTCAACATTTTCTGATTGAATACTTGAGTTTCTATTCAAGATTCCTATTAGTGTTGGCTAAAAAGGGAAAACATATGGTGTAAAAGGGTGAAAAAATGTTTACTTTACAATCGATTAATTGGCTTGACAATTGATTTAATATTTTTTTTGATAATAGTTGCAAATATTATTTTGATCGGTCGATTCTTGTCATATTCATGACAGCCCTATTAGTGATCAGACGTCTATGCTCTCATCAGTCTGTCAGTACAGAATACAGGTGAACTTGGATATGGCGGACCAGTGTATGACAGATTTTTGCATATGACGGACGATATGCTTGGTCCCATTCCGATGCTTATCAAGTATTCGTCATATGTATACGACGGATTTTGCATATGACAGACCAATTTTCCTGGTCCCATTGAGTCTGTCATATCCAAGTTCACCTGTATTAATAACCCTTCTGAAGGACTGGCAGGGATTCAAGTATTTCACACCCCTCAAGTGACCACTATGTGGCGAGACTGGCAAAAAGGTGGAAGAACCTGCAGAATCTTGAAGCAGCCAGTCATTAAACTGGCAAGAAAAAATTTGAAAGCATAGTCTTAGCCAGCTGGGCGTCTGGGTGTCATTTGGACACCCAAATGCTCAAAAATCACCCCTCAGGATACCAAATGTTTTTGTGAGTAGTTTCTTTAGATGTCAATTTCTAGCACATAATCATTTTTCTTCCACCAATATAATTCCCATGACAGTGTATAATTATACTATGCCTTATTTCAATAAGTTAATACATGCTTATGGTTATAACCTGAATATATTATGGTCTCCCTTGAAAAATAGGACGCCCAGAAATTTTACCATTGCCAATTTCAGGCACCCAGTTTCTAGACCCTGTTTGAAAGTAAACATCTGAGTGATCCTAGAGACTCACCGCTGCAGTTTGTCCTGGATCGACTTGATTGCGAGGTAGAAACGGTGAAAGAAGATGACGATCTGTCGTCGGGAGGGAATATTATTCGCTTGCTGGTTCTGCACCTGCTGCTGCTGCTGAAGACCTGTCTGGATCTCCTGACTGAAGGGACAAAACAACAGGGTGATCAACTTATCCATAAATGAATAAATGAATTATGATAATAATAGTATTAATAATAATAATGATAAAAATAATAATAATAATAATAATAATAATAATAATAATAATAATAATAATAGTTATATAACAATAATAATAATAGTAATGATAATAATAATAGTTATACTACTACTACTACTACTACTACTACTACTACTACTACTACTACTACTACTGCTACTACTACTACTACTACTACTACTACTACTACTACTACTACTACTAATAATAATAATAATAATAATAATAATGATAATAATAATAGTAATGATAATAATAATGATGATAATAATAAAAATAATAATAATAATAATAATAATAATTACAATAACAAAAATGATAATAATAATAATAATAATAATAATAATGATAATAGTTATAGCGTTACTAAAACCTTCCTAGCCCCATCATAGAATTGAATTCTGAACTCTGAACTATTGAGCACTCAGGCAAGTACTATCGCCAATGCGCCATTGAGCCTTAGTATTATACTTACATATAGGTGTTAACAGCTTGCCACACATGGTCAAACTTGTCCTTGACCTTTGACCTTGAGTGATCAGCTAAATTATTCACATGACCTTGTCCCTGAAAATGACCATGTGATAGATTTGGCACTGTTGACTGCATTGCATGGGCTTCTGGGACCTGTTATGGAAAAATAGACATTCATTAAGTTTCTCTACCAGTAGTCTAGACTAACTCTCAGGATATGAAATAAGCAGATAATGCCCTTTTCTGTTAATAATAATAATAATAATAATAATAATAATTGGAATTTATATAGCGCCATTTCCATTCATAAAATGTTCAAAAGCGCTGCACATTGGCATAGTTTGAGTCATAGTCAACAACACCTGTTCTGGTCTCTCCTTAATCAATGCCTTCTTTAAGTTTCTGTGACTGATTTAAAATGACATCAAAGGTGGGCATATTTATTAACTAAAATCTGGATTTGCAGAGATCTATAGGGGCCACCTGGTGAGCCAATATAGAACTAGAAATTGAACACCAGTAATGGTTAACCTATTGAAGCCTAGTGTTCTTTCTTTTCAGAGAGAAACCTAGACATACATTAGATGGGATATCCTTAACATATTGCATACTTGCAAAACAGTCTGAATATTTTGATAATTTATCAGCATAGTTAAGAAAATATTTGAAGGAATAATGTTAATCAGAACACTACCAACAACTCGCACTCAAATATTTTCTAAAACCATTATTAATTCCTAATTTTTTGTCTATAGTGTCTTAGATCCAGACAACAAGTTGTGATGCCATTAGAAAACCTGTTCCATATAGGGATGGATACCTCGAAGAATGATACGGTACTGTTCCGGTATCTGTACCAATGAAACGGTATAGCTCTTACACGGCACTGTTAATGTTAACAGTACTTAATTGCATTAATACTTTATAGATTTCTTTTGTGAATAGTCATATTTAGGATCCTGGGAAATCGCTAATAAATGATAACTTCACAGTGGTTAGTATCTTAACCCTTATGCTGCTGGTGGCTAATTTGGCCAATACAGAATTATGCAAAAATCTTGAATAATAATAGAAACCCTGGCATATGGGTACTCATCTGAGAGTGCTCAGCAAGAGCTTTCCAATGAATACCAACATGACAGGGTTTAGATGTTTTTCAAAAATCTTTGCATCCATGTGCTTTGGACGAAAGTAGTCTCAGCATTGGAAGGGTTAATGGCTACTTTTAAGAAATGAAATGGTATGATACAGTATCTTTAAGGAATGAAAAGGTATGATAAAGTACTTTTTGAAACAATACCAGTACAAGTACTGTTACCCCTAAACATTTACCTCCCTATTGATTATATTCCTCTAATTCAACAATGTTGAAACTGCCATTGTTTTTTTTTTAATTTCAAATTGCACACATGTGTGACAGGATTTTTATTTCTCCTTTTAAATGCCATTTATTCAATCACAGTATAACATCATATATATATAACAGTAGAATCGAAGTTCTATCTTCTGCTTTTAACAAAAATTTACACACTCAAAGACTTTCTCCTATCACAGAATGTACCAACTGTTTCTTGTGATGTGATCTAATCTTAGGAAACTGCCATTGTTACCTTGTATTGTTGTACTGTAGATGGCGCTGTACTGGGGGTAACACAGGGATTACTGTTACTATCCTGTGTGAGTTCTAGCTGCAGGGGGTCCACCCTCCCCTGCACCACATCCTGGCCTCGCACGAGTAGAGACTGCAGATCTGTTATCGCTGCAGCTACCCCATTATAACTAAAAATAACAAGTGAGAATTACTGTATTTGTCTTAAATAAGCCCATGTACGAGTAGCAAGTTAGGAAAAAATGGCTAGAAGAGGTATTTGCCAATTTCTCTTCTTCTTCTTCTTCTTCTTCTTCTTCTTCTACCACCCTATCATAGCTGCAAATAACAGGTGAAATTTAATACACTGACGGTGCCACCTATTGGTAGATTGTGCAACTACACGTTGGTACTCCACACTCCCCTGGACCACATCCTGGCCCTTCTCCAGCAGGGACTGCAGATCTGGGCTACGTTTCTTTGGTCCCTTACCAGCCTCGTGTTCGACTGGGCCGTGTTCAGGACCATCAACATTGATCAACGTGGTGGGAAAACGGAATCTGAACGGTATCAACGTTTACTTGCGATGACGATCTGAACGGGATACGTTGGATCAACATTGATCAACGTTTATGGTCCTGAACACGGCCCAGTCGAACACGAGGCTGGTAAGATACCAAAGAAACGTAGCTCTGTTATTGCAGCAGCTACCCCATCATAACTGCAAATAACAAGTGAGAACTAATACAGGTAAAGACACCTTTGGGTAGTTTGTGGTACAACACTTAGGTACTCCATCCTTGGAGTACCAAAGTTGGACCCAAGATCAGATAGTCGACCCTGCCAGGCTTTCAGGTTGCACAACCAATTTGATAGCAATTACCTTGTTTAACTTTGATAAAGAGACAATAAAAAAATCTTAATTTTTGAAATTTAGGTTTGATCTCATTTCTGTATATTTTTCCAGCGCCCATTTTATTTCATGCCTTTACCCTTTATGACTTTTCAAGGTTTTTATTCAAAAGATACAGTTATGAATTCAATGAATGAACCTCTCAATATTCATTCTAATGATAGATAGTCAAGTGGGGCAAGTTGAGGGCTTGTTCAGCTTGACTGAAATGCTGTTTTTTCCATTATAAGATAGCCATGACTATGAGGCCACTCTCTTTTTGGATTTGCCTAAAACTACATATTTTGTACTTTTGTTAGTATGCAGGGCTCAACATTACACATTCTTCTTGAAAGCTTCAAGGTTAATAAAGGGTTACTTCAGAAGTAACCACAACTCTCAGTCAATGACCAAATCCGACAGGCACTCTCAAACTCTGCAATTTTCGTAAAAATGGCCCGTCAAGTCTTTCCGATACATTCTGTTTGTGATGCTGATACCGATGTCAGTAAATATGTCAACTCATTCAAAATGCATTGTCTATTGGTACAGGCCTTTACCATTTATATTAACCCATTCACACTCAGAGCTCCTCTAGAAAGTATCGTCTGCTATTCTCATACTTTTGAAAATAACTTTGGAATTAAGCAAAAATTCCCAAAATATTTGAAGGGGACTTCTTCTTTGACTTCTTGTTAACATTGCTCCTTCAAGTATTTTCCAAAAAATACTTTTGTAAGCGAATTATTTTCAAAATTGCCAGGCCTGTTTTGGTCGCTCTGAGTGTAAATGGGTTAAGGATTACAGGTGATTACCATCTGGGGACAATTTTGCCAATAGCTGAATATCAGTCATTAACCCAATAATGCTTGAGAGCTATGTTTGAAACTGTCGTCTGGACTTTTGATTATTTTGATAATAACTTTGGAATTAAGAATGATATTATAAAACATTTGAAGGAGAGTTGTTGGAATTTTTCTGATTAATATTTCTCTTTCAATTATATTCCTAACTATGCTTTTGCTTGCAAGATAATCATGCCGCTGTGAGTATTAACCCATTAATGCTCAGAGCGGCCAAAAGAGGCCTGATGATTTTGAATATATTTTACTTACAAGAGCTTTTTCTTGAAAACATTTGAAGGAGAAATGTTTATCAGAAGGCAAACAACAACTCCCCCTCAAATTCTTTTTGAACTTTCGCTTTATTCAAAAGTTATTTTCGAAAATATGAGATAAGCAGACGATACTTTCTAGAGAAAGTCTGAGTGCTAATGGGTTAAAGGGTTAAAAATGTTATGCTCCAAGACAGATCAACTGTACCTCGAGATCTATAGACTATTTTTAGCTGGAATTGTCCCGCCCCCTGCCCCTTTCCCTCCTACCCCCTCACTGGGTCAACACCATTTCATGGCGAAATGTTAATCAGAACATTTCCTAAAAACTCCCCTGCATATATTTTGTGAATTTATGCTTAACTCAGAAATTATTGTTAAAAGTACCATAAATTCAAATGACATTTCTTAAAGTCTCCAGGTATGAATGGGTTAACCCTTTAATGCTCCTAGTTGCCAAAAGCAGTTCGACAATTTCGATGAAATCTTGCAGGCAAAAGCATAAATAGTAAAATATTTAATGGAGAAATGTTAATCAGAACATTGCCAACAACTCTCCTTCAAATATTTTGTGAAATCCTTCTCAATTCCAAAGTTATTCTCAAAAGTAACATATATCCAGACGTCTTTTGCTGGAGAAAGTGTTAATGGGTTAAGGGTATGTGGATGGATGTGAGTCTCCCTGTGAGGAGATCAGGTACCAAAATAGCGCTAGTGCAAACACAAGGGGGACCCAGCCGAGCATGTATTAACCTATTTATGCTCATAGCGGCCAAAAGGAGCCTGACTATTTTGATGAAATCTTGAAGGAAAGATCATAGTGAAGAAGATATTTGATGGAGAAAAGTTGATAGGTACAAAACCAACAATTCTCCTTCAAATATTTTGTAAATTTTGTCTCAGTTTCAAAGCTATTGTCAAAAGTATCATAGAACCAAACGATTATTACCTTGAGGAACTCTTTACGGGTTAATGTATTATATATGTTTGTATAGCGAGCCCTTTAGAAGGTCCATGACGCATGTCCCATGGGCTAGTTGGGCACGGGGCATTCAACCTAAATAACAGTGGAGGAAAGAGAAAATTGGGAGAGGGAGAACCCAATTCCCACAGGACAAACTGGGTGCCTTGTGGTATACTGGACATAGAGAGAGACACGCAAAGGCAAGAGATAGGTGCAGGTAAGTCAACCAGTTCCTCCAGAAATTGTCGTCTGGATCTATGATACTTTTGACAATAACTTTGAAATTGAGAATGGTTTTACAAAATATTTGAAGGAAAGTTGTTAGTTATATCCTGGTTAACATTTCTCCATCACATATTTTCTTGACTATGGTTTTGTCTGCAAGATTTCATCAAAATTGTCAGGCTGGTTTTGGATAGATGCAGGTAAATTAACCCATTAGTGCTCAATAGTTCCTTCAGAAACTGTCGTCTGGATCTATGATACTCTTGACAATAACTTTGAAATTGAGAATGATTTTACTAAATATTTGAAGGAGAGTTGTAGGTAATATCCTGGTTGACATTTCTCCATCAAATATCTTCCTGGTTTTGCTTTTGCCTGCAAAATATCATTAAAATTGTGAGGCTGCTCTTGGCCACTGTGAGAATTAATGGGTTAAATAAGCATGCAGATCAATTGAAATGTATGGGAAAAATCCTGTTCAGTTTCATGAGTTCGTCTTAAAATGTTCGTCTGCATCTATGGTACTTTTCACAATAACTTATCAAAAAAGCATGCTTTCCAAAAATATTTGAAGAAGAGTTGTTGATATGGTTGTGATTAATAATTCTCCTTCAAATATTTTGTGAACTTTGCTACGATAAATAGGATATCACTAAAATAGTCCGGATTCCTTCAGGCCCTCAAGTCATGATTGTGTTCACAGCTCGGTGTATTGTGCGCAGTGGCAAAATGTAGGTTAGGGTATAACCCATTCAGGGCAGTACGACCTGAAAACGTCCTGACTACTTTGGCGATATCTTTGCAACAAATCATTTCTAAAACAAAATATTGAAAGAGAAACATTTATCAGAAACCAAACCACAACTCTCCATCAAATATTTTGTGAATCGATACTCAATTTCTTCGTTATCTTCAAAGTTATCTTCGGAGCAGACGACACTTGTCACGAAGATCTTCAGGCATGAATGGGGTATATACCCTTCAGGGTCACAGCACCCAGCTGATATGACATAAATATCAACTAGTACATGCTGAACACAGAGGCATACTTGAGTTGAAGGTTGTGGCTTCTTTTCTATTAACCCATTAACACTCACAGCAGCCAAAACCAGCCGGACAATTTTGATGGAATCTTTCAGCCTAAAGCATCATTGGCAAAATATTTGAAGGAGAAATGTTGATCAAAACATCACTAACAACTCTCCTTCAAATATTTTGTAAAATCATTCTCAATTCAAAAGTTATGGTCAAAAGTATCTTAGATCCAGACGACAATTTCTGGAGTTATTCTTAAGTGTCAATGGGTTAAAAGGATATTTTTTCACCAACTTTTTTATATCCGCTAGACTTTTTCAAAATACTCCCATGGGTGTCCTATCAGCTTTGAGGATGAACAATTCAGGATGTATGAATACAGCCTTGTGATCGAGTTCGTATTGGTGAGTTAGGGTAGATTTCTTTTCAGTCAATGGATAATTGCCAATTTTGGGCACCCAATTTTCTAAACCCTGGCTAAGAACCTGACCCTGATGATGATGGAGTTATAGTCAAAGTCGTCAGACCATATGTGCATTCAATGTGTAAATGGTTAAAATTATGAGTTAACCTATTTGTATCTATAGATGTTGATGAGTGTCGTCTGGACCTGTCATACTTTTGAAAATATCTTCGAAAAGAATCATTATTTTGCAAACTATTTGAAGGAGAGTTCTAGATAAAGTTTTAATGAACAACTCTCCTTCAAATATTTTCAAATATTTACTTTTGTTAAAGCGATAGCACCAAAATAGTCAGACAGTTGTGACTGCTATGGGTATGAATGGAATAAAGTGAAATTTTATTTTTCTCTCTACCTCCATTAGGTATAGGCCACTACATACCCTTAGTCATAGTCTTAACCAGCAGGGTGTCTGGGCATAATTTGGACACCCAAACCCTCAAAAATTACCCCTAGGACACCCAATGCTATTTGTGAGTAATTTCTTAAAATGTCATTATCAAACCTATACATGTTATTGAATTTAGATCACCCCAATATAAAAATCCCATGATTTTGCATAAGGATATTTTGCCTTATTTCAATAAATAAATACAAGTTTATGGTTCTAATCTAGGTATATTGTTTCCATTGAAAAAAGAGGATGCCCTAAAAATTTACAATTGGCATTTATGGGCACCCAGTTTCTAGGTTCTGTCTAAGACCCTGTCCTCAGCTACCTCAGATTTCATTGATAAGTTGTGTGCTCTAAGGCTAAGAACCTGGTCTAGAACTCTCTTATCTAGCTACCTCAGAGCATAAATGAATAAAATATTGGATATGTAGCGAGAGACCAATTACAATATGCGCCATAGTGAAGGGCTGGACTTCAGGGGTCACTGATCTGGCATCAGCGTCAGGTCACGTGGGAACAAGGAACAATCAGGGCTCTTGTATCATTTACATTGCAAAGAAACCTGATCACCAGCATCAACTGAGCATGCGCAGAGCACAAATCTAGAGCTATTAGTTGACACTGGTTGAGGCTAACCTGTTCAGGTTGACTGGATGGTTACATATCCACTTGTTTTTATTTATCTAAGCTCAGAGTTATTGAGTTGTTATTCTCCAAGACATGTGCTTAAGGTACAAATAACTCTGTGTGGACATTTCATCAGGGTTGGGGAATTTCTCTGTTTTGTTAATCCATCACTAGTGTCAACAACCGCTAAGTCCCTCTGACAACAGAATAACAGGTGCTTCCTGGACTGGGAAAGACATCAACCCTAAGTTACGGTCAAGTTAACCAGTTAGTTAGACACGGAGAAAGACCCTGGCACATGGGTACTCATCTGGGAGTGCTCAGCATGAGCTTTCAAATAAATACCCACATCATGGCACAACTAGGGTTAAGATGATTTTCATACTTTTTTGCACACTAGGGCTTTGGACGAAAGTAGCCTCAGCATTGGATAAGTTAAAGAAAGATCTCAACCCTAAGTTACGGTCAAGTTTACCAGTTAGCCATACCTAAAGCGAGGACTTATATGACTTATATGTATGGCTTGGAAGCCAGCAGATCTCACGCAAGATTTCCCTGCGGCTCCTAGCACAGATGCACTTGATCACAGCCAAGGTGCCCCAGTCCCAACCTGGTTCTCTCTTGACATTTGATCACAGCTAAGGTGCCCCAGTTGCAACCTCGGTGCTGACTCGCAGCACGGAAAATTGAAAGTGCAAATTTTAGAGACCCACAGTCAAGCGGTGCATTCTGTGCCTGTGCATGGGTACCTTCCTCTTGTATGTATAATTCTAAAGTTTTTTTGGCCTCTTTTCAACTTCAGCACCTAGTGACATCACATGCTGGAAGGGCTTGACAACAGGGTCTATTCTTCTTCTTTTTCTTCTTTTGATATAGTCCTCCTTTCTAGGAGCTGTATTATTACATATCATATACATTAATCAATTGCATTTCAATAACTATTACTATTACTACAGGCGAACTTGGATATGACAGACCACTGTACGACACACTTTTGTCTATGATATGCTTGGTCCCAGTCCCATACATATCAAGTATGTGTCATATGTATATGACTGATTTACCATATGACGGACCAATTTTCGTGGTCCCATTGAGTCTGTCATATCCAAGTTTGGCTGTATTTATAACTATTACTACTACAATTATTTCTCGATAACTATTGTAAGAGACTACGCCAACACGCATGCCCGAGACTCCCTGCCTCCACTGCTCGCAACCAGGCGCCATCTGGTGGTGGATTACTACGTCACACATATATCTATCAATTACAATTACATATCTATTGCAATGAACCGACATCAACACAGTTATTCCCGAGTCTCCTAGATGCGACTTCTCGCAACCAGGCGCCATCTGGTGGGATTGTAAATGGCCTGTGGCGACCTCTCCCTTCGTAAATAGCTCTCTGCCTAAAGAATTGCATGATGAGAAGTGATCATCCCCCCCCCCCCCCCCCCGGGACCTTTCCATTGATCTATTTATCATAATTTACACTGAGTATTATTAAAGATGAATATTTCTGTATTGCCATGACACACTAACAAATCAGAGATGATTTTCAGACTGTAATTTGAAATTTTGATTGTCGCAACTTTTTTTAAGCCATATTCAGACTAATTTGTAACTAACAAATGGAGGAAACTGTGGTGGAGGAAATTGGAGTACTCGGCAAAAACTACTGCAGCCTACATGACAGTAAATGGTCACATAGAACTTTTGAAAGTCACTAGATACAACTTTTAACCCTCAAGAGCAAGCTACAACTCCTATATTAAGCTGCAAGCCGGTGTATTATATACTTCCTTACCAAAATATCCCACTTTTTTATAGTCATTTCCAATAAAACTGCTTTTATACTCAATTTTCTTCTACAAGTGGAAGTATGTAAGTTCTTTCTTGTGTAACACCCCCTTGGACAGCTTATTGCATTTGGGGTGGGGGGGCGACCTGCTAAAATAATTCAAGATTCAGCATCCCCCCCCCCCCCTCTTCTCCCAACCAAAGTTCAAAATCTGTGGGGGGTGGGGAAATAACTCTGAATTCTACCCCCCTTAAAAAAAGTCTTCCGTTGCCCCCCGCCCCTCCACCCTTTTAAATAGAACAGCTCTTATGGGTAATGTCTTGAAGTCATTTTATAACTTTATTTAAATTATTAGTACAAAAAATATTTCACACAGGGGGATATTGTTCGGCGGGAATATTAGAATGGTTTTTTTTTGTCCTGGGGGTATATTGCCCAGGGGAAATTGTCCGGGGGGATATTGGAATGTTTTGTTTTTTTGTCCTGGGGGTATATTGCCCGGGGTATATTGGAATGGGGGGGGTTGTCTTGGGGGTATATTGCCCGGGGGATATTGTCCTGATACCTAGATGCATAGTACTCATAGGGAAGCAACTGGCTGGATGCACAGCCACCCACAGTCACTGCGACCCAGAAAGTGGGGTATGCTAGGTGCACATTTCCTGTAATGCACCCTTAAGCCATTTACATTCAGAGTGTCCAAAACAGGCCTGGCAATTTTGAAAATATTTTGCTTACAAAAGTATTTTCTGGAAAATATTTGAAGTAGGAATGTTGATCAGATACCATACAACAAATCTCCTTCAAATATTTTGTGAATTTTAGCTTTATTCCCAAGTTATTTGAAAAAGTATGAGAGTAGCAGACGATACTTCCTGAGGAACTCTTGAGTGTGAATGGGTTAAGCATAGTTGGGAGAATATTTCAAGGAAAAAATTTAATCAGGACATTGCTCAACAACTCCCCTTCGAATATTTCCTTGAATCATTGTCAATTCCAAAGATATTGTCAAAAGTCTTATATATCCAGACGACAACTGCTGGAGGAACTCTTAAGCATTAATGGGTTAACAAGTAATTTCAACAACATGGCTTTGGCCCAATTTTAAACAATCAAGACTACAAGTAGAAAGAATGTATGCACGACTGAACAATACTAAGTCAAAAAGTCCACACCACTCAAAAGCAGCCGGTTGCTTTTGATGAAATCTTGCATGCAAAAGCATACATTGATAAATATTTGAAGCAGAAATGTAAATAAAAACATTACCAACATCTTTCCTTCAAATATTTTGTAAAATCATTGTCATTTCCAAAGTTATTGTCAAAAGTATCGTAGATCCAGATGACAATTGGTAGTTAGGTAGAATGAATGCATGCACGGCTGAACATTGCAAAAAGTCTAAAGTAATAAATCTTTCTGACCTTTAACAAACATGTTTACTAGGCATGCAGAGATCGTGAGAAACAGTTTCAAATAAGCACCTTGCCTACAATTCTTAATTGACAATGTCTATAATTTTCCGTTTCAGATTAGCATCTTAGTGAGCTTGCCCTACAGACATTTAACAAAGCCGCTGTCATCTCGTTTCCATAGCAACCAACCCACCAGTTGTGTTGTGATGAGGCAACCCATACACAACATTGTGATCGACCAATGAAAAAGACCCTCGTAAGAACATCAAATACAGGTACAAAGGGTTCCCGGCAACTTAACGCATTACTGCTTAAAGGATACTCTTGAAATTGTTGTCTGGATCTTTGATATTTTAGACAATAACTTGGAAATTAAGAAAGATTTTACAAAATATTTGAGGGAGACTTGTTGGAAATGTTCAGATTAACATTTATCCTTCAATTATTTTTCCAATCATGCTTTAGCCGGACAGATTTCATCAAAACTGTCTGGCTGTTTTTTGCCGCAGTGGGCATTAATGGGTTAATTCTAATTGGCAGTAAAAAAGGGGAATGAATAATACCAGTTCTAGTTTCTGACTTCACACAGAGAAGGACTTAATATTCTTTTTTACTACCCTGCGCTGCAGTAAAACTTACACTTAGACCACTAGTCAGTCCCTTTAATGAGAAAACACCTGCTTTTTCATATCAACCCTTCATTGCTTAAGCGCTCCTCCAGAAATTGTCGTCTGGAGTTTTGATACTTTAGGCAATTATTTTGGAATTGAGAATTACTTTACAAAATATTTGAAGAAGAGTTGTTGGTAATGTTCTGATTAACATTTCTCCATCAAAAAATTTCCAAATCATGTTTTTGTTTGCAAGTTTTCATCAAAATTATCGATTGTTTTTGGCTGCTGTGCATTTAAATGGGTTACCTAACAGAGTTTAGCAAAGGGTTTGGGGCCGTGCAAATTCTCATGTAGCATTGAACGACCAGACCTTTTTGAAGTGACGTTAAACATAAATGACTGTTGTTGTTGTTTTTTTGACAAAACTCTCACATTAACTGTAATTGGCAATGAAAAAAAGGGAATGAATTATACCTTTTCTAGTTTCTAACTACACACGGAGAGAGACTTGAGAGTCTTTATTACTACAAGGCATAGCAGTAAAACCAATCAACACTTACTGACCACTAGTGAGTCCCGTTAACCCTTCCAATGCTGAGGCTACATTCATTCAAAGAACAAGAACGCAAATTTTTTTGAAAACCATCAAACCCTGTCATGTTGGTATCCATTAGATAGCTCTCGCTGAGTACTCTCATATGAGTACCCATTTGCCAGGGTTTCAGTCATTTTTCAAGTTTTTTGCATGATTTTGGTATTGGCCAAATTAGCCAGCAGCAGCATAAGGGTTAATGAGACTTCACCTGCTTTTTCATATCAACACAGAGGAGTTTAGCCCATTAATCCTCGGAGATTCTTTAGAAGATATCGTCTGCTACTCTAGTACTTCTGAAAATAATTTGAGAATAAAGCGAAAGTTCATGAAATATTTGAAGGAGAGTTGTTGTTTGGCTTCTGATCAACATTTCTCCTTCAAATTTCTTCACGAAAATGCTTTTGTTAGTATAATTAAGTGAATATTTACAAAATTGTCAGGCCTCTTTTGGCTGCTCTGAGTGTAAATGGATTTTGGGTCGTGCGAATTCTCATGTAGCGCTGGGCAACCTGACCTCTGGATGTGACACAAATGAATGTTTTTGTTTTTTTGACATGAAAGTAACAAAACTCATCAAGCCACAAAACTACTAACTTCACAAAAACACAAGTTGCTTAGTTTTAAACAAATACGTAGCAAAGTCTCATTAAAACACTAAACTGGTTACTTTCCTTAACAGATTTCAATTCAATACTGCTATCTTAATATTTAAATCTGTTAATGGACACACCCCCAATGTGAAATAAAGATTACTATTTTTGTTATTATTATATCTTGTCGTTTCAGGTCAAAATTGGTCACATCCTTGGATATACAGCTAATGACGAAAGGTCTTGATGGTTAACTAGGTTTCAAGAGAAAGACTGGCCAATATCATCAGGAAAATGTCATTGTGTCAATAGTACACTATTGGTCGAGTGCAGGCACAAGTCCCCTTCAGAGCACCGGTGACCGGCAGGCTCTTTGATACAATCTTAATTCTGTGAAACAACTTCACACTGGGATTTATTCACAAAAACAAGATATTCTACTAAAAGGGACATGCACCTGGTGATCCTATCACTCAACTGAGTCTTCTGTGCCCCTGGTGAGAGAAATGTGAACTAATTTGGCCACAATATTCTACTAGAAGGGACGTGCATCTGGTCATCCTATCACTCAAACCAAGTCTTCTCTCCACCTGGTAATATAAACTAATTTTGCCACGCGCCGAGAGATGGAATAGATGTGTACAATACTAGATATGTGTACCTTTAAAAAAGATCTACTTGAGGGTGACGAAATATAACAAACCCATATGCTGAGGGTGCCAGTTTCAGAGTATGCTAATAAGGGAACGGCTTGCAGCCGTATTTAAAGGCACTAAGCGTCAAGAGAGACGCCAATAGCGTCAACGTTTTGGTCAGCCATGCTTTAAACACAGAGTGTAAAGAGATTTGTTGTAACAATGTCTCTTACGATAAACACCAAAGATGTGGCCAAATCACTCCACGCCGCGTTCACAGCCAACGATAAGGTACGCGTGCGGGAGATTTTCTCGGTTTACCGCATGCGTTTGGAGGAGGTTTGTGATCGGGAGATATCCTACATGATCAACGGGACAAAGTTCCATCTGATGGCTGCGCACCATGCAGCCTACCTCGGCCATATTGACATCATGCGACTTCTACTAGAGGTGGAACCCAGTGTGAACAAAACGACCAACGAAAAACATCTCAGTCCCCTACATCTTGCAGCGATCGCCGGTAGTAACGGAATGGCAAAATTCCTAATTGAGCGACAAGCTGATGTTAATGCACAAAATGTCTTTAAGAAGACACCGTTGTTTTATGCAGCGTTTCATGGTCATCTTTTAATTTTGAAACTGCTTTGCCAAAACGGGGCGAAGGTGAATATACAGGATAGTGTGGGACGCACAGCGCTGCATTTCGCGACCGATAGCGGCCACTACGATTGCGTGGTGGCCCTGATTGCCGAGGGCGCACATGTGAATCTCGTTGATGGTCACGGTCGATCGCCGTTACACGCTGGCGCGCATCATGGCCACACGAACATCATACGCTATCTGGTCAACCACGGAGCGAACATCGAACTCCGCGACCAGGAAGGCTGGCAGGCAGTGCATTCTGCAGCGCGCGAGGGACATAGTAATACTATTGCATGTCTGGTCAATCTCGGTGGAGCGGTCAATACCAAAGATGGTGCTGGATACTCACCACTTCACGCAGCAGCGTGGTTCGGACACACAAATACCGTGCAGACTTTACTCAACCACGGCGCGGCCATCAACCCTTCGAGTCGTGAGGGTAATGCCCCCCTTCACATCGCGACTGCCAGAAAGCACTACCGCACGGCGAAATGCCTTGTCATGAAAGGGGCAAATTTAAATCAACAGAATAACGACGGCTATACCGCACTGCACACTGCCGCGGAGTACGGCCATCTTGACATTGCTGCCATGCTCATCGAGAAGGGCGCGATGTTGAATATCGCTGATAAAAACGGTCAGTTGCCGCTTCACAAAAGTGCCTACAACCACCACAAGGAGGTGCTGCAGTTGTTTCTACATCACGGAGCCGCGAAAGACGTTCAGGACATTGATGGTAGGACGCCACTTCATCGTGCCCTTGAGATAACCTTCGGATTATTTTCGGTAGTTTTACATGAGGCTGATCCCGAATCGGCGATGATACTAGTCTCAAACGGCGCGAATGTTAACATCAAGGACAAAGGCGGAAAGAGTCCTATGGATATGGTGCGAAGCCGGCGCTTACGGAACCGACTTCTCGAGGCTTCACGCCTAGCTCACAAGTCTCGTAAAAAAGCGAGCATTATCAAAAAATTCATGTGCTGTACTGCAGGTTCTAGGGAAACTGGTCCACGTATCCCAAATGACTATAGAGTATAAAAAAATGGAGGTTAATTATAGACTTAGATGAATAAAAACAAGTGGATATGAAACCAGACGGTCAACCTGAACAGGCTGGCTGCGGCGAATAGCCCAAAAGTGGTGTTCTGCACATGTTGATGCGCAAGTTTCTGTAATTTAAACAACAGGAGGGCCCTTATTGGTCTTTGCCTCCTAGTGACGTCACAATGAGGCCAGATTCGAGATAGCTGGGATAGCCAGGCCTTCACTATAGCACATTTAGTAACTGGTCTCTTGCTACATATCCATTCTTTTATTCATCTAAGCTATATAGTATAATAAAGTGGGGGTTGGAGGTAGCCTGCCTCTATTTTTACAAGGGTTTGTAGCGTGTTTTATGGTGGTTTGAGGAATCTGAGTCCACAATTACAAGACGCTCGATTATTCAATCGTGAAATACAATGAGTGCTCGAGTTTCAAAAACTTGCTGTGTCCCAACACTAATGTGGAGTAAGACAAAAGACCTCCTGTACATATGTATCAAAATGTAAATACAACTCATAATATCATCGGTAGCGATTAACCCTTATGCTGCTGGTGGCTAATTTTGCCAATACAAAATAATGCTAAAATCCCGAAAAATCACCAAAACCGTGGCGAATGGGTACTCATCTGAGAGTCCTCAGTGAGAGCTATCCAATGAATACCAACATGACAGGGTTTAGATGGTTTTCAAAGATTTTTGCGTTCTTGTGCTTTGGGCGAGTGTAGCCTCAGCATTGGAAGGGTTAATATGGAAACTTGAACACCAGTACCAATTAACCCATTCATGCCTGCAGTAGCCAAAATTGCCTGATTTCCCTGACATCTCTCTAATAAAAGCAACTAGCAGGCCCCCGTGCGCCGCACGGTTTAGGATTCTCAGTCACACTCTATCATGTAGGCAGAGAATAAAACAAAACACAATCAAACTACTTTCATCACTCAAAATATTAGAACCCTTACATATCCAGTGGCATCGCTCAGGGTTAAATGAGTGATCTTAAGGTTCGCTGGCTATGAATGTACAATAAACCATTTTTTGATGAAAATAATATGTAGTACTTACCCTCATGCTTTACATAATACATTCATATAAAAGCAATGATCAACTTGAAGAAACAAACATGTGTGTGTGTGTGTGTAAAAACATCATCATGATATCATTTCAAAAATCATTTTAATATTCATTTCAATAAATCATGTTTATAACAATTTCCAATGGAACACATACATTTGATTAATAAAGTAATAAAATAATCCTTAAATAATGGTGGGTTAAATGAATGCTAAGGTGCTCTGGCCATGAATGGGTTAAAGAATAACCCTTAACTAATTCAGGGTGGCAATGAAAGGGTTAAATGAATAGATTAAGGTGTTCTGGCAACGAATGGGTTAAGCTAACAACATTTAATACATTCTTGGTGGGTAAAGGGTTAAATGATTGGTCATCAGGTGCTCTGGCCATGAATGGGATAATTAAATAACCCTCAACATTTCGTGGGTTGCAAACGATTAAATGATTGATATTTAGGTGCATTGGCCAAAAATGGGTTAACTTAACAACCTTTGATATATTCTTGGTGGGTAAAGGGTCAAATGAACTGTCATTGGGTGCTCTGGCCATAGATGGGTTAATCAGACTAATTTTGGGTGGCAAAAGGTTAAATGAATAGTGATCAGGTCCTCTGGCCATGAATAGGATAACCTTTAACATATCCTGGGTTGCAAACGGTTAAATGAATGATATTAAGGTACATTGGCCATGAATGGGCTAATAAAATAACCCTTAACATATTCTGGGTTGCAAAAGGTCAAATGATTTATTTGAAGGTGCATTGGTCATGAATGAGTATACTTAAGTACCTTTAATATATGCTCAGTGGGTAAAGGGTTAAATGAATGGTCTTTAGGTGCTCTGACCAAATAAGATAACCCTTTACTAATTCTGGGTGGCAAAGTGATAAATGAATGATAATAAGGTACATTGGCCAAGAATGGGTTAAGGCTGTGATGATGGTGACACACTCAAAATAAGACAACTCCTAGTTTAGCACTCCTGTCCCCTTTCTAACAATAGTTATCTAATCCCTGAGGTCTTGGTGTTTCAAATATAAGTTTTCTTTAACTTAGCTGCTTGAGCCGACTTCAATATTAACACAGTTCCTATTTTACAGTGTTTTACCTCAATGAGGTTTTCTTGATCAATAATGGTACATTTGATTTATAAATACCATACATGTCTGCTAAATATACTAGGCTAGGGCAACTGAATGGCAAATTTGGGGTTCCTGCAAGATAGTGCCTTACAGCACCCGACTTTGGTAGAATTTTTACTTACGAAACTAGGTCAACATGGTTTCCATTGTGACCTACTTTCTCATGTAAAGATTTCCGTGCCGGGGTGGATAAATTATTTGATGTACTAAAGAGCAAGTCTTTTCCTCCGATTCAAAGTAATCTAACTGGATAGTAAGGATGGTCTAGAGAAATAACAATAACAATGTACATAATTATGTTTATCATGAAATAAATATGACGAAAGAAATATCTGTCCGCCTTTTGAAGATTGAGGCTTTTGAATGATTTAGTTTGTGAGAATAATGGTTGATACATATCAACTTGCCACATACTTCTATAGTTTGCACAAAATGAAGTGTTACACTTTCTGATGATCAACTGATTTTTGTCTGTGGAAACATATATATACATATATATGTATATATATACATATAACTACATATATATATATATATATATATATATATATATAAATATATATATATATATATATATATATATATATATATATATATATATATATATATATATATATATATATATATATATATATATATATATATATATATATATATATATATATATACACACACATATATATATATATATATATATATATATATATATATATATATATATATATATATATATATATATATATATATATATATATATATATATATACATATATATATATATATATGTAAATATAAATATATATATATATATATATATATATATATATATATATATATATATATATATATATATATATATATATATATATACATATATGCCTGACTTTTTTGATCTCTCCCAGCCATTGAGCTTTCTCATAGCACTCAACAGTATTAAGTAAGCGTGTGAGTGTGAATCGTGACTAATAGCTGGCAGAAGGTTTGACACGTAAGTATATAGCAACAGCAGATGAGATTGAGAGACAAACATACAGGTATATTAATATATATTAGTGATGTCATTGATATGAAATTTTATCAATTCGATAAAGCGATATATTTTTCGATTTAATTCGATTCGATTCGATATGCCGTAACATGCTCGTTGGCCACAATAAGTTACCTAGTAACTGCTCAAAATAAAAAACATTCTTGCCTTTTTAATTCATTCATCAAACATCAAATTAACGAATGAATTCTGTATTTATGCATTCATCGATTATTATAATCAGTCATGATTTATTTTATTCTATTTTTCTTTCATTTGAATACATGTATTACTTCATTTAATTTGTTTATCAATTTACTTTATATTTGATTTATTCTATTATACCTATTAGAATTCATTCTACTTTGAATTGAATTCATTTTGTGGCTGTTATTTGTATTAATTTCATCTATAGCCACATTGTATGTCTATATGGACACTCATTACGTTTGCTCATTTGAGACACGAACTTTCGAAATGTCTGTGTGTAGTAGTACGTTTAGGGAACGTTTCAGACATTGTTGTTCGGAACGTACTGTGAATTCTATGTGCGCAGTGAAATAAAATTTGGTTGTTTGTTTTGGTGAGCGAACAGATCTACAGCTCATGATTTTGCATGTACTAACGGCTGAGAGCCTTAGTACAACGTAAAACATAACCACCGAAGGTAACAGCTGTTTGTTTTTTTGAGGCTGAGCGGCCGCTCATGATCTTTTGCGTGTACTTACGGCTGACAGCCGTAGTACACGGTCGAACTTAACCCGCAAATGTAGCGGCATTTGGGGGTAAATTTTGTCGATTCTGTCGCATCGATACGGTTGCCTTATTGATGGGACTATCGACAGGGTCTTATCTAGCGGTTCATCGACTTAGCGACTATCGATGACATCCCTAATATATATCAATTTATATATATGTATATATATATATATATATATATATATATATGTATATATATATATATATATATATATATATATATATATATATATATATAT